>SMSQ01021090.1:52778-87414 GCA_019453375.1 Ctenoplectra terminalis
ACTTAAAAGTTACAAATTAAAAATTATTCATATATAATTAAAAATTTATCTTACTTAGTTATCACTGTAAAATTTAATTTGATTACTGTATTACTATAGTGATACATCTATAGCAATTGTTAGTTTAAAAATTTTCAAATCAAAATGAAAAACTGTAATTAACCGTAATTTTTTCTCTAATAAGCAGACAAAATTCGGCCTATAGAGGGCTAATTTAGTAAAATAATTTAAGATCTCTACAAATATCAACGAACGTTTCTTCGAATACATCGTGTTACAATTTACGTAAAAATTTATTGCTAAGATACTACATTACCGAAGTCGAAGTTACATTTGAGAATTGTTTACTCTACCACTTCCTTATCTTCTGTTTAATTTATTATCATATATTATCCAACGACTCGTTTGTCATACCGAGTGAAAAACTGTAGCATTGAGCAATCTCCATTTTTTTATTTGCAATACCGAATAAAATATGTCATAAATCTTTGAGATACGTTCTACAAAAAATTAAGGAATGAAGAAAAGAACAAGACCAGTGTACCGTATGATATATTAAAAATTTGTATTTTCTTACAACTTGATATCAAATTAATAAAATATGGTAACGAATTGTACACGAGCTAAGTAACTAAATAATAAACAGTTAATAAATATTACCATCTGATCTTTTTAAGTGCAATAACGTAAGATCACCTTGACAATCTCAGATAAATGCAAAGTATCAAAGAATAAAAATTATCTTCGTCTGATCAAGTTCTCTGAATATAATAAGTTTCATTTCAAACACTTTTTCATAAAGTTTTTAATAAATAAATAAATGTAAAACAAAAAGTAACTTATATTTTCATAGCAAATTTATAATATCCTATTAATTACATACACCTGTTAAAGAAAATCTTAAAATGAAATAAAAATTGCTTTGCTTTTATTATCAATTTACATCTCGCTTAACACGTTGAACGCCAAGGCGAAATCACGTGTTTTACCCGGGACACATCTGTAGATAGAAGATTCGATATAAATTAATCTCAAAAATTTTTATTACAAGATCAAAAATTTAATTGTTCAATAGTGCTCACTTTATTTCAAAGTATCCTCTAATAGAGAGATTTCTATTCTAAATCTTCATTTAATTTTTACAATTATAAACATTTGAAGCACTCTGGTCACCGATGACCACCGATGACCACCGTGACGCTAGAAGAGAAACAATCTCTGGTCACATATGACCACCGTGGCAGTCAACGTGTTAATACTCTGAGCATAAATTCGAACAGACGACAGAAATAAAATTCTTTTGCGCCAAAAAAAGAAAAAGATAAATACGTGACACAGATTACTTACCAACGATAATACAATAAGTGATAATAATGGTGGGGAGAGAGACTGCAAACGCAGTCATGCAGATGCCAATAGCGACGGTGAAGCCACCGAGAAAGGCGACCTTTCGGAATGTGAATCTCTTCATCATTGGGCCGCTTATCAGGCCCAGGCTGCACGTGATTGTTCCATTCAAATGAAGAATTAACGATGTCTGGGTGGCGGTGATACCGAGTGAAAAAAATCGTTCCCTGAAGATTAGACCGAAGCTTTGTTGTATAGGAAGTATTGCCAGCTGCAACGATATTTAATTTTAACGAGTAGTTAGAGAGAGTGTGCTGCTGTTTTTATATGATAAATTGAAACTGTTGTAAGGTATTTACACGGTGTAATTTTTATATTAATTTATCTGTCGTTCGGAGGACTTTGTAACTATTTTTGGTTATATAAAAATGTTGCGTGTAACCAAGTAGTATTTAGATGAATATTAAAAATTAATTTTATTGAATTTATATTGTTCGTTTTATTTATAATAAGAATAAAAGTAATAATCTGTTTCGGTTATTTCGTTGATACTAATATAAATTATTGTAAAGATAATTAAAAATTTTGCGAGGAAAAGGAACGAATATTTGAAACTTTAAATGTAAAAGGTGGTATCTTTTTATTCTAATTTACTTTAATTTAATAGTTATTTGGTATCCATTAACACAGCTTGTTTTTCTAATAATTGTTTATCTTAGAAACTATTAACAGAATTTATTAATTTATTTTTATTACCAAAACGTGAACTACTGTGAGATTCATGAATGTTTTCTAAATGTAACTATAAAATGAAGTTTAAGTTATAGAACGATTACAAAATTAACAATTATCGTATACCGCATCATAATATAATTATTGTAAGAAGTTATTTGCAAAGCTGTAGTAAATAAAACGACGCTGTAAGTAAATACCAAATATATTAAAATTATTCACACAAAAATAACAATTCGATTGTTCCAAATACTCCAAACGTAAACACGTCTTGAAGAAGGTCTTGAAGAAAAAAATTCAAACATCTATCATAATACACAAGTATTCATCACAATTTTTGAAGAACTTAACACTCTTTCATTGCAAGAGTGGTTCGCACTTTTGACATAACACGAGAAGTACGCGGTCTCGCTATCGTACGTCAGAAACGAACAAAATAATAACACCAACACACGGAATGGTTTGCAATAAAGTTTATTTCACGCGATAAAAATATCAAAAGAAATTCCCTGTGCAGCCAACGACGTGGACAAACGTCAATTTTATCTTTATTGTCAATTACTGCCTGCAAACATTAATTTTTCTTCGAAAGATGACAAAATATTTTCCCATCCTTCGCATAATTTTGTTTCAAATTTTGTTTCGTTTTGTTGTTCTATTAAAATATCCACTGTATTTCCATTTTTCCGCTAATTTTCGTTATCGATATAAGTGAACGCTCAATTTTTCGAGCAACTGCATATCTGTAGTGCACCATGTTTTAATCGACATAATTTGCGCAACGAATTGGACGTTAGCACTGTTAATTCAAGGAGAAAGAATTTAAGAAAACTCACATTAATGATCGTCACGCCGGCTACGATTATCCACGCCCAACCTCTATCAGCTTCGCCACGTGACATTTTATCGATCATTATCGAGCTTCCACTTCCACTTTTACTTCCACTTTACAATTCGTGTTCGAATGACGTGTCGGCACCGCGTCGCTTCTTTGTCTCCTTCGCCTTGCCTAGGAGCCGGTGACAGACTGCAAACTTAACGTGTCGACCAAATATAAAACGGGATTGGGCAAATGATAAGATACGCGATAGACTGGATAAGTGTTAGACGTTGTACGACGCCCACGCAGACATGTGCAACAATTGTTTACTGTTTCGTATCGCTCCAGAGGGATCGAATCGAGACGTTGTTTGAACAGTTAATAACGCTTGATATTGTACTTTATTTATAATTAAAAGTGTTCTCTTTAAACGAGTTGGCCTGCGTTTGCTTGATCATCGTGATTGTTAAAACTGGAAACGTGTTGTAGTTCTGTTAACCCTCTATAGGCCGAATTTTGTCTGCTTATCGGAGAAATAATTACGATCGATCACAGTTTTTCACTTCGATTCGAAAATGTTTTAACTAATAATTACCGTAGATGGATCGTGGTGTCGCTACAGTGATACAGCAATCAAATTTAATAGTGCAGCGATAAGTAAAGAAAATTAATTTTTCGAAATATAGATACATCAGTTTGTAACTTTTAAGTCACACGGTCACATAGACGGTTAAGTTTCACTCTTTGAGTTATTTTGGGTTTGATATTATTTTGTGTTTATATGACAATTGTTTTAGGTTTCACTTTTTGAGTTATTCTGTGTTTGATATTAGTTTCTGTTTATATGACAATTGTTTTAACCCTCCATAGCCCGAATTTTGTCTGCTTATCGGAGAAATAATTACGATCGATCACAGTTTTTCACTTCGATTCGAAAATGTTTTAACTAATAATTACCGTAGATGGATCGCGGTGTCGCTACAGTGATACAGTAATCAAATTTAATAGTGCAGCGATAAGTAAAGAAAATTAATTTTTTGAAATATAGGTACATCAGTTTGTAACTTTTAAGTCGCACGGTTCCATAGAGGGTTAAATTTGATAGAGGAATGTCTAGTTTAACGACTACCAAAGGGGTCGAAGCGACCAGATTGTAATTTCTTACAGAAATTCTATTAATCGACAGTGGTGTATTTTTAAGAATTGTTCGCGATATATTGTAAGATATACGGATCGAGATTTATTTCCCTTGCATTTTGAATTTTTTTTTAATACTTACAATTGTGATTTCTTTGATAGAAGTAAGTACATTTTAATCGTCGGTAGTTCTAGTGTAAATACGTGTTTTCGAGAGGTGTATTAAATCTCAGGTTTCGAAAGCTTAATAAAAAAAAGAGAATAATTTTTTGGAGATTTTAATAGAGAATTATTAATGTAAATTATTGGAGTATTTAAATTAAATTATTTCATTTATGATATGGTATTAGGTTGATATTTTATATGATATATAATATGTTTATAATTGAACTGTCTAGTTTTTACCTTGGAAAGTATGTAACTACTTCTCGTTTTGTTAATATTTATTGAAACAAGTTCTCTCATCGTTCTCTCATATTTTGCGTTTACATTTGCTTTCGCTCGTTATTAATTTCTCAAAAATTATGTATCGTTGGTCATAAAAATTGCTGGTTAATAAAATATACGTAAAATATCTGTTACAGAGATCAATTCTTTATATTTTAGATTTCACAGTTACTGTATTATTAATTCACCTCGATAAAGTGTTACATATTTAAATAATTAATAGAGCACAACTCTGCCTACAAAAAGAGATCAATGTTAAAATATTCTCTTGTTTAAGGAACAACACAAGAACACGAAAATCTTGTCAATCTTTTATCTTCTATTTGTACTTAAGTCTTGACTTCATTTTGTTTACGAAGTCATAAAATGTTAGCAAGTATACCTTTCTTGATTACAAATGGAATACTTTGTATGACTTCAATGACGTACGAACTATAGAAGAGGATCGAGCAGCGGAAAAGTTTTCGAGAAGTCAGTTTACATGCATATTATATTTTCGCGGGTAAATTACGAAACCATGTGCGGTGTCGCCCTGACGAAGGCAGAGTTATTTTCCCAGGTTACACGCGCATTGAACAGTTTCCGCGATAACGTGAGAACGAGCAGTCGACCATTCGAAAAAACACAATATTTTTTTATATTTTATTTTTTTCATAACGTTCGCCATAATTTTTATATCTTATCCAAACACGCGTACACTGTATTTACATTGTGTATGTACATGTTCAAAAGTTGCGGTATTCCCACAATTCCAAGCCAGGAGCCACCATTGATAATAGATATTACTTTATATAGATAAAAGCAATCGACAACGCCAATAAACTAAATTATACAGCAAGCTGTAAACTTTCTCTGAGCCGCTATTAACCCATGAGCGGTTGACGCGATTATGAACAATAAATAAAAAAAAAAAATATATATATATATCTATTAATCCTTTGCCCTATAACCACGAGTCACATTCGTGGCGCCGATTCTGGATAAAATACAATAACAACACACAATATTTATGATAAAGTTCAATTTTAGCTTTAACTGTAATTCAAATTTACAATGTTGAAAATTAGCGAATACGAAATACGTGTAATATTTCAGTACTTTGTGTTTGATAGACTATCAAAGACGTGAATAACTGTTGCTAATATGTATGAAGATTGAAGAAATCGTAAGCCAAGGGGTTAATAAATTTTCGCAGCAATATACATACGCGTGATAGTGATAGAATCGCTTACCAATTTATTGTTGCAGAAATTCTAAATATAAAATATAGTATTTATAAAGAAATGTTTCTGCTGTTGCGTTGAATGAATGAATTAATAATAATATTTCGCTGTTAACTGTAAATTGAAATATCAATGGTAAATCCATTTATCGTACAGTGTATTTACATAAACATATAGTCAATGAACGTTCTTGAATTCTGATATTAATATGTACGTAATATGTTAAATTAATAGATAAACACAATTACGGTGTTTAGTATGTTAGATACGTATTAGATAATAGATATTATGGTATTTTTCTACGAAGAACGGTCAAATGTGTGACTTGAAAGTTGCATATGACCTGCAATGCTGTTTACAAATTAATTAAATGCTGATGTATGTAGATTAATTATTTGATATTATTTCTATTGACACACTAATAATCACTTTGTAGTTATAACTATTGAGTAATTTAAGATATTGTATGTATTTTTAGATTAGTGCATAATTATATTGTATCATGTATTATATTTTTGACTTCAGTTTTCGGTCATCATTACTATATGTATTTATATTTTTATTTATTTGCGAATTATATGAAATAACGTTGACAATATGGTGTTGCTCAAATCATTATATAATTTGATCGCGTAATATCTAAAAATACTAATTGAAAAATTAAAAGTATAATCATTTTCTTAACACGATTTAAAATAAAATGTGAAGTCATAAATCGCTTCGTTAAAACTTAAAACAATTTTATAAAACAACTTAATCTTCATAAAGAAAAATATATGAATGTTGAGTACCAGATTAATGTTCACAAAATGAAAAATTACGTTTTAAATAAAACGATATACATTGACATAATTTAATCACATTTCAGTCGAAACTATTGCTGTAACATTAAGGTGATAATTATTCAACTTCACACGAAAAAGATTTTTAATTTACCGTTAAGTATAAAGTTTTCTCATCATCATTACCAATGTTTCACAAAACCTTCTGCAAAAATAATTTTTGTTTTAATTTACATACGCGTTAAATTATTAGAGAAAGTATAATCACTAAGTACATAATTTTCATAAGTACGTGTGAAACGAAAAATTAAACTTTTAAATTCAAGCTTGTATCAATGGCGGTGCACGTGGCGCAGTTAGAAAGAATAAAATTCCCTTTCATGTATCCTATTTTAGCCGATAATTTAATAATCGTTTAATGACCCCCCTACAATCAGTCTGTTCAACTAGCTAAGCATTTGATTGAAGTGAAAATGATCACTTGATACATTTTCTTAGCCTCAGACCTTTAATAGGATGCAATTGGCCTCAGTGGACGCAATTGTTTTAAAACACGCAAAATTAATAGACGTTTAACATTGCGAAAGTTTCTTTTCTTTAAGTAATTTAATACACAATATCGGGGAATAAGAAATTGCGTTTCACTTAAAAATATGAACCTTTAAATATGCGATTGCATTATTATTGGAAATCTAAATAAAAATTGTTAAATTTTTAAGCAATTTTTAGAATAGTAGAATTCGCGTTAGTTTTGCAATCTTTGCGATATAATAAAGGTTGATTAATCGTTTGTTAATTACGAATAACCAGAAGATAACTATACGCTACTTTGAAAGAAATCTAAGAAAGATGTACATAAAGAAGATGTAAATAAATTAAGAATTATAGAGAATGTATCTTTTCTGAGAATTACAAAATGGAGAATTCCTGTTTAAACAAATATCTTTAAATCTTTCTAATTAAATGCAAAATATCTGAAAATTGATGTAATATTCACACAGACGTAATTATCAGATTGTTACAAATGTAGTTCGCATAAATAAAATAAAACTAATGTTCGTTTAATTATTTTATCTCAAAAATAATTCTTTTCGTAACAGATTGCATCTTTCTTATATTTCTTTCAAAGTCGCGTATAATTATCTTCTGGTTATTCGTAACTAACAAACGATTAATCAACCTTTATTATATCGCAAAGATTACAAAACTAACACGAATTCTGATATTCTAAAATTTATTTTTATCGGATAAAAATTCAGAAAAAAAGAAGAAAAAAATAGAAAAAAAATAGAAAAAAAATAGAAAAAAAATAGAAAAAAAATAGAAAAAAAATAGAAAAAAAATAGAAAAAAAATAGAAAAAAAATAGAAAAAAAATAGAAAAAAAATAGAAAAAAAATAGAAAAAAAATAGAAAAAAAATAGAAAAAAAATAGAAAAAAAATAGAAAAAAAATAGAAAAAAAATAGAAAAAAAATAGAAAAAAAATA
This sequence comes from Ctenoplectra terminalis, assembly GCA_019453375.1. NCBI lineage: Eukaryota > Metazoa > Arthropoda > Insecta > Hymenoptera > Apidae > Ctenoplectra > Ctenoplectra terminalis. The sequence goes on from SMSQ01021090.1 coordinate 60,755, forward strand.
GAAAAAAAATAGAAAAAAAATAGAAAAAAAATAGAAAAAAAATAGAAAAAAAATAGAAAAAAAATAGAAAAAAAATAGAAAAAAAATAGAAAAAAAATAGAAAAAAAATAGAAAAAAAATAGAAAAAAAATAGAAAAAAGAAAACTTACAATTTCTTTCAAACGAAACGGACTTCCTCATTTCCCGTTGCATTGTCTCGAATTGCGTCCGTGTGACTGCATTGTAATATGCACTTCGTTCATCGTCACCGTTGAAAATACATTTCATTAATGACTGTCGATCAGATTCCCGGTTGCACCTTTCTGTCGCCTCTGTTCACTCGAAAACACGATATCTTTTGGTCGAACGCATTCTCAAACTTTTCACTGGTGCCTGTTGCGTTGTGCTCCAATTGAGACGCAAAAATAAGCAACATATGTTCTGAACGGAGCTGCGGACTATTCGTGACTGGCTCGATGAAGAGAACTCGGCCGATAAAAACCGGCTCTTCGTGACTCGACGCGAGACTAGACTGGTCTTTGACTCGCGGCTCGATTTACGTGCACCATTGAAGCTGCGGTTGTACGTGTTTTGCTGCACGATCGATCGATTTGTAAGCGCAAGATGATATTTCGAGAAGCTAGCGTTCAATTTTTTTTAGAATTATATGGTATATAAATGTTTGGTAAAAAATTCTTCAAGTTGTGTTCGCGTGATCGAAATATCATTTTGTTAACTTGTTAACTGTGTCATTTTTTAATCAGAAATAAAATAGGTTCAGAAATAAAATAGGATTTGTATATTTTTACAAAACGGAGCGGCTTTTTTTTATCAAATTTTTATGTTGTTTCATGCAACAGAACGAAGCCGATGGAAATGAAAATTAATAAAGAAAGGACCAATTTTAGTTAGGTTGATTTTAATTCTTATAAATGTAAAAATTCGGGCTATAGAGGGTTAATATAATAGCTAAAAAATTAATATCATTTGTGTAACTATTTCTTAAGCATGTATGGGGGTTAATATTCCAGTGATTATTGATTTGAATGATTTTCCATGATATTAAGATTATTTTAATTTAAATGCCACTTATAGATACCATATATCTACTTCGTAGATTGCGAATCGTTCATATAAGTGCAAATTTTTATAGAAAATAGATAAAGAAAGAAGGCGTGGATAGAAATTTTTGTGATCGTTATATCCTGCATAAATATCCTCAGTTTACTAATTTGTAATATTTTTAAATACTATTGAATATTTAATATAATTTATAGGAACTTAAAATTAATATACTAGAATTATGTTTCATAAATTAGAATCGAAAAAACTATTTTTATTATATTTATTGTAAATCCTTTTTATCCTGTGTAATATTTCGTACAGTTTTTCTTATTTTTTAAGAATAATTTATACGTAAGAATTTTGTAGTCTATTTTAATTTAAAAGTACGTTATTTTTATCGTTAGTTCTTACTTTGAAGTACGAATCAAATTGCTCGCATTGTCACTTCCGCATTTCGAAAAGACAGTTCGTTAAAAATAGCACAGATGAATGAAAAAGTGATTTTTCGTTCTCGTTTTAATACTAATCATCACCTCTGCCAAAGTTCAAGTAAATTATCTTAAAACTGATTCATTCGTGTGGCGAACAGAAATATTGTGTATACATATTTTTGTATTTATTAAGAAAGATAAGCAAGAACGTTTCGAAAACAGGAAGATAAGGTTTCTTACATTCTGGTTATGTTTCAAGAAATAATTTTTCCGGAAGAGCGTTGTCCGTTAAATTTATTAGTCAACTTTTAATTTAGAAAAGAAACCAGTGCAGCTTGCAGTATGTACGGAGTAAAAATTATAAACTAAAAAGACTAAACGACTTTGAGAAAGGATCCTTTTTTTTCAAACTCTGCCAATTAAGTAATTTTATTTAGATTGTCGAATTTTTATTTCTATTCAAATATCGTATATTCGATTCTTAATTTATTTTGAAATTAATAATTTATTAATAATGTATTAGATTTTTGAAACTACAACACATTTATAATTATATATTTAAGTAAACTAAAACCTAATTGAATTAGCATTTTAAATGTTTGATTTCGAGTAAAATTTTGCAAAATATCCTGGATTCTTTTCAAAGTCTTTTACATCTATAATTAATTGATTTTTAATTTACGTCTTTATTTAATCGTATGTTATTTAACTCTTTCTTGTTAAGATTACACCAAGCTCTTGGTTTATACACCGTTATAATTTTTGTTAATGGAATAATATACAAAAATTTACATACTCTGTATAATTAATTATGGTGCAGTATTTATGAGTAAAAAAATAAATATTATTATTTAAATAAAATAAATATAATATTCTCTGCTACAAAGAACGTACATGTGCACGTTTTTAGCGAATGATCACTTTAATTTTAAATGTATACATATACGTTTTTTATAACAAAAGTGTTAAAGAGATAGGTAAATATAATGTACAGATATATTTTGGCTAACAGTGAATTTTAATTACAATATAACAACAAAAGTATAATTGTTCTTAATTCTTTTACACTGTATTCTCATGAGTGTTGCATATCCGTTTAAAAAGTACCTATGGTATTACAAAATTGTCAGGTACACGTCATTATGAGAGTAATAATATTATGCAGTCTATGATTAACATCATATCATTTATACAAACACGACGAACCTAATAAATCTTATTAGTAAGTTTACCGAGTGAAAGTTACAAGTACTCATTTAACGCGTGTTAACTGAATAATTTAAGATTATTAATTTAACACTTTGCAGGCGGGAGATCTGTGATCGCAGTCCGGAAAAGAACAAACGTTCAAAGTGGGGCGACTGTAATCTCAATTAGATAAACAGACAACAGTGAAGTACTACATTCTGTGACTTTAAACGAAGTTGTGTTATTTTATCGTATTTTTTGTAACTTTGCCCATTTTGAAAATCGCGCGATTCCGATAGCGATGAAAGTGAAATAATCACTGATAACTTATCAGATTATTCTTGTAATGATCGTGAACTTTCAGATAGTTGCTACACGTTCAAAAACGTGGAAAATCGTGTCCGCCTGCGAAGTATTAAGATAGATTGAAGATACAGATATCCTATTGGTCCTCGATTTTAATTATTACATTTCTGCTCGAGGATCGTGGCTGTTTAGAACAAATAAATAACCAATTCTTAAACATTATGTTAAAATATTCTGTAGCGATNAATGCATACTATTAATCGTAATCATTTATTACTTTGTAGTTTTTTTTTTAACATGAAGATGTATAATACTGCTAGACAAATAGTGGTTTATTGGAAACTCTACAATTGATCTCTTGATTGTTAATCGCGTTTTTTCGGGTTTCGTTCCACTGTGTACCGCAGNTTTACCGAGTGAAAGTTACAAGTACTCATTTAACGCGTGTTAACTGAATAATTTAAGATTATTAATTTAACACTTTGCAGGCGGGAGATCTGTGATCGCAGTCCGGAAAAGAACAAACGTTCAAAGTGGGGCGACTGTAATCTCAATTAGATAAACAGACAACAGTGAAGTACTACATTCTGTGACTTTAAACGAAGTTGTGTTATTTTATCGTATTTTTTGTAACTTTGCCCATTTTGAAAATCGCGCGATTCCGATAGCGATGAAAGTGAAATAATCACTGATAACTTATCAGATTATTCTTGTAATGATCGTGAACTTTCAGATAGTTGCTACACGTTCAAAAACGTGGAAAATCGTGTCCGCCTGCGAAGTATTAAGATAGATTGAAGATACAGATATCCTATTGGTCCTCGATTTTAATTATTACATTTCTGCTCGAGGATCGTGGCTGTTTAGAACAAATAAATAACCAATTCTTAAACATTATGTTAAAATATTCTGTAGCGATAAATTACAATGTTTTTTAATATTTATTAATATTGTGGCGACGAACTACAATATTTATTAGTATTTATTAATATTGTAGCGATGAACTACAATATTTATTAATATTGATTAATATTGTAGCGATATATTACAATATTTATCAATATTTATTAATATTACAGCAACGAACTACAATATTGATTAATATTTATTAATATTGTAGCGATAAATTACAATGTTTTTTAATATTTATTAATATTGTAGCGATAAATTACAATATTTATTAATATTTATTAATATTGCAGCGACGAACTACAATATTGATTAATATTTATTAATATTGTAGCGACGCACTACAATATTGATTAATATTTATTAACATTGTGGCGATAAATTATAATATTTATTAATATTGTAGCGATAAATTACAATATTGATCAATATTCATTAATATTGTAGCGATAAATTACAATGTTTATTAATATAGTTTTGAGACAATTTTAATTAAATAATTCACTTAATTTTGAAAAGCTTAACATTATACATTTATTAAACAGTCTCATACGAAACTTAACCCTGCTATGGTGTTCAAAATTTTTTCCTTCCAATCGTGTTCTTGTTTCTTCAAAATTTCCTACTTTCCAGAAAGATGAACCTTCAACGTAAAGTTGAACCGAAAATTTAGTCGTACGAATAAACTCTTTCACATTTGTTTTGCAATCAGGAATTTTTTTTAAGAAACGTGCAACACGACTGAGTTGAAAATGGCCTAAAGATCGTAACAGAGTTGATATCTCGGTTATCTTATTAGACATGGTCACTTGAAATATCTTCGTTGTTTTATTCTGATAATAAAAAAAAAAATGGTTCATAGAGATGGTATTATATTTATAAAATATTTAGATTGATGTTAAGCTTTCTAAAATTTACTAATTTAAACGAATCTATTAACAACACGATCTTCGAGTGACGATGCCGAGCGAAATATTCTGTTTAATGTTTAACATTGAAATATTTCGAATACAGTTTATCAGTTCATCAAAATTTCTGATATTACAAAAAAATTAGTTCACAGATTGATATCGACAGATAGAAATGCAGCATTTATACAGAAAGTTAAGAAAAATTCGAAATTAGTTTGTATACTGCAACGAGCTTGAACAAATTGATAATAATTGATTAATAGAAACTGCTAGCTTAAATTTTCGATAATTTTCTTCATTTTGAAATAGTAAAATACAAAATTACTTACAAAAATGAACTGCGTAAAAAGTTCATTGCATAGAAAGTACTGTACGTAAAGCAAGATTTTAATTATTTTTTAGTTTAACAGCTATAAATACTACTACTGCTATTACCGTTAATACTATTATCAACTATTAAAAATAAAAACAACTTTTCATAATAAATAGTAAAATAATACGTTAACAGTGGAGCGTTGGTCATTTAAAAGAAAATATTTATAGTCGATGGCATTTTTAATAAAACAATGCTCATCTGTTTGTCAAAAGTGTAAGAAGTATTGATCCGTTGAATAAAATTTCGTCTGACTTCGTGTACAATGTTTCTATGAAAATTAAATGCTGAATGACGGTTATTATATTTGCATCGTTTTATGCTGGTTCGGCAATATCAGACTTTCTTTTTATGAACATTGTGTATATAAATTCGATACTCCATGTAACGAAAGTTACGCTTATTAATAGTGTCATGATGTGTATACAAACTGAATAACTTTTGCTGACATCTCTGATGTAACCTGGGAAAAAATAACAAAAGTTTAATTTATATTTAACACGAAGGATGTTAAATGTATAATTCAATGGTTAAGCTTTAATTTTTTTATTTGTTACTTATGTAACTCGTTGTTAAGTAATTTTTAAAGAAAATTTAAATGATATAGAAATGTTGGTTAAATTTAATCAACTTAACATCAAGATGTAAATATTAATTTAGTAAGTCCAATTAAAAGCTGTGTTTAAAATAAAATAATTAATATTGAATTGAATTATTAATATTATTAATTAATATTATTAAAATTATTAATAGTTATTAATAATTAATATTGAATTGAAACATTTCACAAATTAATCTTGCGCGTACGTATCTTATTGTATTTATTATTATTATTATAAATTAATGCTGCATCAACCACATATGGTTGTTAGCCACAGCTGTTAGGAATTGATGGTAAATTAAATTTAAATACTGTTATGTATCTTATCGTATTGTTTCATCAAGTAATATACGAATTGCAGTCTTTTAATTTTAGAACCTTATTAATCGAAATTATTATTAGTTTCTGTATTTACATACAGATATATAAATATAGATAAAAATATAATTCTCTATATAATTTTTATAGACGTACCAATTAAAGGACTCATCATTATGACAAATAGGCCTTTAGATACCATAAATATTCCAAAGGCATTAGGCAGCTTTTTCAAGGAACAACATTCAGAGACGCTGAGATTTAAGTTTACCAAAGTGGCGCCACGCAAAAATCCTATTATTATGAATGTTACTGTCAAGGATATTCCTTTAGATTGTTCTACCAAAACTGAAAAATATTATTAAATAATATTAAAATAAATATAAACTGAAAGCTTCTGTTTATATTAATTAAAATGATAAATTCTACCACCATAAGCAGTTGAAAAGATAAATTAATAAAAAAGAGCATTCCCAATGAAGCATATAAAATAAATAAGTAAAACTGTAACTATACAATAAATAAGTAAACGATAATTAAAATTGAATTTAAAAAAGAAATAGGCGAATTGTGATTATAATTGATTTAAACAAATTATAGCCAATTATTAATCTTACATAACTTTATATAAATTCAATTTAACACTAAAACCACCGACAATTATAGCATACCTATTTCTATCAAAGAAATTACGATAATAGATACTTGGAAAAATGTATAATTTAGCAAAAACAAATCTTCATCCATATATTTTACAGAAAATCACAGAAAATACTCAAAAGTGCATCGTTAATAATTTATAAAATTTGAATAAAGAAATTAGGAATCGGTCATTTGACCGCTTTCGTAGATTTAGTGTTAAGAAACAACTTGTTATTGATTTTCTTTCTTCCCATTTTTTAAAGTTATTTATACAATTTCATTAAAAATATAATTGATGCAATTATTATTGTGTTTTTTCTTTTTTTTTTTTCTTCATTGGATTAAATGTTCTTAAATTTCTTGCTATTGATTTTAATACGCTTCGATTGTAACATTTTATGTACGCGTTAAAAATAATGCATGGAAACAGGACAAGGAATATAAATACAAGATACGTACTGGATCGTCCAATTCCAACTAGCAATGAAAACATCCAAAATATGGTTCTCTTCTTTAATCCAAACCTATCGAAGATAGTTGGAAGTAGAAGTCGGGCAAGAATGTCGGTGAATGCAGTTATCGACAAACATGAGGCAATTTCCATTTTGTTCATTCCTATCGACCATCAAGTTCCTTCGAAAAGTCTACCGAAATCCTAAAACATGGCGCACAGTGGAACGAAACCCGAAAAACGCGATAAACGGTCAAAAAATCGAATGTAGCATTTCATAATTCACTTTTTCTTTAATCTCGTTTTTTATTCGTCTATTTTAAGTCGCGTCGATCATTAAATTGAATTATTAACGAATCGGTCTATACGAACAATACAGTTTTAGAAGAATATTGATTTTTTTTTTTAAATACCAGCAGTATTCTATAATAAGTAATTCTAGAATAAATAATTAAAGATAAATAAAGATAATTAAGGATAATTAAAGATAATTAAAGATATTCTAATATCTTTAATAATGATCCGATTCGCCTCGGTCTACCTTAAATCAGAATATATTCTTTTTATTAATGTTAACTAATGTTAACTAATAATTAAAGATTTTAAAGATATTCTAATATCTTTAATTATTTATTCTAATAGCTTTAATATCTTTAATTATTTATTCTAATATCTTTAATATCTTTAATTATTTATTCTAATATCTTTAATATCTTTGATTATTTATTCTATTAGTTAACATTAATAAAAAGAATATATTCTAATTTAGGGTAGACCGAGGCGAATCGGATCATTTTCTTTCAATAATGATAAAGTAATAGTAAAAATTTAGAAAGCTAACTTTTTATTATAAATTTGTAATTGATACCTATATAATTTGAACAACAAAAAATTTGTTTTAAACTTGAAAATATTTTTCTTGACTAAATTTTTATTTTGATCCGATTCGCCTTGATCTACCCTATTAGTTGCTTTAATATAAGCGATTAGCTTAATTATTTGGCGAGAATATTTAACCAGACTTTGGCAATGCATACTATTAATCGTAATCATTTATTACTTTGTAGTTTTTTTTTTAACATGAAGATGTATAATACTGCAAAAATAGTGGTTTATTGGAAACTCTACAATTGATCTCTTGATTGTTAATCGCGTTTTTTCGGGTTTCGTTCCACTGTGTACCGCAGCTAGGATATCAAATAATTAATAGAAATTCTTTTAGTCACTATACGCGCGCTTCGTAAAAACAATATAATTAAAATTGTGCTATATGTTTAATATATTTACTTTATCTTCAATATCTTCAATAATTATCTTCAATACACTTTCAAAAAATACTGTTTTATATAAGACAATTTATTAATTTCTCTGTTTTCTTTAATTTTGTCTTTTAAAATGGTTATTATACCAATCGTGAAAAAAGAAGTTAATGTTAACAGTAAGGAAGCTAAATATTTAAAAGATTAAATTATCGAGACATTTCACAAGAATTTCATTATTTTTTTGGAACAACCTTTGCCACGGTATCCACTTTCTGTTAATTTGTAAAAAATCACTTACCTATACTGGATAGAAAAAACGGTGTCATTAATTTGAAGTTTGATTCGGCAACGTAATACAAACTCGAACCTATAATGACGTTTAAATAAATGCCATTTTTAAGTAAGTCCAAATCAAAAGTTTCCTTTATTTTTTTAAGATATTCGTTCTTGGACGTCCCCTTTATCTCCTCTGTGTTACCATTCATTACAATAATATTTTCCGAAACATCTTTGTCGTGTTTCATATTCTTCATTCTTCCATTGCTACTCGCTTGTAGCAACGTTTCATTTTCGGATAAATTGTTCATACTGTGCTACAAATAATAAAAGTCCGTTAATTTTATTTTCATTTAATTCATCGAACACCAATGTTATTTATAAATTTAATACACTGTATGCGGGCAATTTTTTCTTTTTTTTTTGCGATTTGATTGATTCCAGAGTATACTGCGAAAAAATCGTCTTACCACAAAAAGACGTTATTTTATAAAATACAATTCTACTCTGGAGTACAAAACAACAATAAATATCAAACATTTATTTACTACTTTATTTGTATCTGTCCTGTAAATAATCTATGGTATATTAAAAACGTATTTATATTAGGTTGTCCCAAAAGTTTCTTTCGTTTTATTAATAAGTAATGGATTCATAATATTTTACATTTTATAATATATTATTATTTTATATAGGATCCATTCTATTCTTTTAGCTCTCTTCATCTCTCGTTTAACAAATAAGGCTGTTGTTTATATAAACACTGCCAGACGAAGCCACTGCGTGAAAATATCGAAAGAAATTTTTAGGACAATCTAATATACCGCATATAACGTATCAACACTGATTAAAATATACTTATTTGTACCAAAGAAATCAAAATAAATGTATCAGAAATTGTGCTGCATTTTTTTTTTCTTTTATAAATACAGAGTTAACCCCTTCCCGTGCCATTTAGCTCGACGAAACTCGGGCCCAAGCGATAGACATCGACGCGCGCTAAACAGTCCAGACCGATGCTTGTAAACAATCGCAATACGAACCGAAATGTAGATGATCACGATACCTGTGGTATAGTCAATTTTACGCGACACTGCTGTTGAGGAAGTAAACTCTTACGTTTTTACTTTTATAGATATTATAAATTTATATTTTGTATATAATATTGTAGTATATGTATAATAGTTTGGTCCTCTGAGAAATGTAATAATACTACGCCTAAAAGTAAATGGCATATTATTTAAAAAAATTTAATCATAAAACTGAATGAATGTCTAAAAAGGAAATACGTACAATTCTAGAAATCCTCCATGGTATGATACTTCTCACGTCACGATCATAACGGGCAAAAAATCAGTCCACGAGCTCGGCTTGTTATGTTTACGTTTGGCCCGAGTATCTGGTCGCGAGTCTGACTCGCGATATTCATGTTTGGGCCAAAATCTTCATCGCGAGTCAGACTCGCTAAAGTACGGGAAGGGGTTAATATTAACCCTCTATAGCCCGAAAATTACGATCGATCACAGGTTTTCACTTTGATTTGAAAATGTTTTAACTAATAATTACCGTAAATGGATCGTGGTGTCGCTACAGTGATACAGTAATCAAATTTAAAGCGCAGTGATAACTAAATAAAATTAATTTTTTCAAATATAAATACATCAGTTTGTAACTTTTAAGTCGCACCGTCCCATAGAGGGTTAAGTAATATAATGTTACCTTTTTGACAGGTTTTTTATTTTTAACTTCTAGTGGACGTAGCAAACAAGCGCCAACAATGGAATGCAAGGCCCATCCTCCAACGATTAACATCGCTCCCCGAAATCCGTAAGAATCCAAAAGAAGATGTATAAGCTGTAAGAACGGAAAGAAGATCCGATATAATTTTTATAATTATTTGTTTACCTATTGAGATTAATTTGGAATAAGAGATAGCAATCATTTTCGTAATAAGCATCGATTGATCGCGTTAGATATTTAGATTGATTGCGGAAAGATTGCTTTTTTATCAAGACTATATCGTATCATACATCATAATTTTCATAATGAAAATCTTTCGAAAATATAAAACAATGTTTGCAGATAGTTAAATTAAATATATACGAATATATTGTAGTATTTATACAAAGATACACATTAAATTGCAACGTAGACATGTCATTTTATATGTACATATAAAAATAAAATAAATATATTAAATAGTTATGTGTATGAAGGAATGGAAGATGTATGTGTGTGAAAGTTGGACCTTAACTTTCAATATAAAAAATTACTTTTTCTCGTAAATCTTGCGAATACGTTCTCCTTGAATGAAGAATATAAAAGGAAGAACGATATTGATTGATTGGGAGTCTGGATGAGACCTGAGAAATGAGTGAAACGTATTTTTTTTTTGTTGTGTCTATTGCGTTCGTGTATATATTTATTCTTCCGCGAGTCTTAAGCTTCCTACATATACGTAAAAGAAAAATGCAACAATTATTGAATAAAATGATGTCTCATACCTGAGGTACTAACATCATGGCCAAAGTTGTCCCTGCCATGGAAAAACCAACAGCTTGTCCTCTTTTTTTGACAAAAAATGTGTTTAACGCAACGAAGGATGATGCGGTTGCTAGTCCGGTTCCTAGGCCTGTAATTGGTGCAAATGAAGTAATACTTGACAAACAAGGAACGTAATATTAAATATTTATTTATTGTAAATATAAATAACAGTATTGATTATTCTACGCCACTATTATGTAAAGTAATTTATTAAAATGGAAGTGAGATATAAATGAAGCAAAATAATTATGGTTGAAATGCGATAAAGGCACCATGTATTTCTAACAAAGTTCAATTTTAACTTTAATCGTAATTTTAATTTATAATTTATAAGACGATAGTTACCAAATACGTGGTTTACGTTATTTACAATATTATAATATTTTAATACTCTATATTTGATGCAGCATTAAAATAGTGAATAGCTATCGCTAACATCTGTATCTACTAAGAAAAAAAAAAAAAAAAAAAATAGTAACGCATAGGATTGCTAATAAAAGAGAGCGTTATAGAATAATAATATAATATGTGTTATTTAATTTGAACGTGAAATTAATATATAAAAATTTGTGAATGCTTATCTTGTTTTCATACCTCCTAAAATACTGTAAGTGCAAATAATGTGGAACATGCTGTTAGCTCTCGATGTCAATATCAGTCCAGTACAACTTAAAAGAGATCCGAAAAAAGCCACTGTCCGATAAGAATACTTCTTTAATAACGGTCCCACTAATAGACCTAAATCATATAAAAATCATAATGAAACGAACGATGCTTATCTTGGTGAATCTGTTTTAATAAACGGAAAAAATAATTGCAAATATATAAATGTTTATAATTAATATTTAGTAATCGTAACATAGTTCAATTAATCTATTGAAAATTATTAGAATAATGTAAAAGTAAGTATTTTATAGCATATAAAAAAGAAAGTGAAATTCATAGGATGCACGGCAGTGTAATTGTGTTTATATTTACTGTTAATTTTATTAACAGTAAGATATATTTTTTTTATACCTGAAAAATTAAAGATAGCATCGAGAATGCCCATTATGAATGACGCTCCTGTGGAATCTATTTCAAGTTCCTTCAAAGGATCGTGAAAAAGGAGACCAAACGACGGGTCCAAAGATCTTAGAGAGAGCTGAAGGAACAGAATTTATAAAATTATACATCGCATATTTTCTACAACAACGTTTCTCAATTATTTTGCCGCGTAGCCTAATATATTTATTTATAATGGTACTGCGACGCAAGTATTTACAATACAAAATTGTTTAAAATCTGGTGGACCGGAGTTACTGTATATTATATAAATAAGTGAAATTATGCGTTTCAATACATTTGTAATTACAAAATAAGCAGTTCCATCGAATTTCGATTTATAATAATTACTTTAATTTCATTGCTTTTTATATTAGGTTGTTCCAGAAGTTTCTTTCGTTTCATTAATAAGTAATGGATGCATAATATTTTATTTTCTATAATATATCATTACTTTATATAGGATCCATTTTGCTCTATTATCTTCCTTCTCATTACTTTCCTATCTCATTTAACAAATTAGGCTGCATGTTTATATAAACACTGCTAAATGAAGCCTCTACGTGAAGATAGCGAAAGAAATTTTCGGGACAACCTAATATAATTTTAACCGTGGATTTTAATGCAATTTTGCAAATATTATAATTAAAAACAAACTTTTAAATTATTATAATTTAGAAGCATGCAATTTTGCAAATATTATAATTAAAAACACGCTTTTAAATTATTATTTTTTAATACATTTTCGACAGCTGACGTGAATTCATGTCTTTGCAAATTCTTTTACCGATAAATTCTAATATTTAATTTTTATTAAGTTTTAAACTTCAAATAATTAGAAGAATCGTATCGAGAAGCAATATTTCTTCCATTCGCACAAATTTAAATAGCATATATTTGCTATATTCAGTTGTAAACTTTTAAAAATTATGTGCGATCTTCAGCTAACCGTTCCGCCAAAAATAACCCGTCGAGAATGTGTTAATGTGTAATAGTTAACATAGTTTATATCAAAAGATATTTATCTTAATACTATCAAAAGTGTCGAAGTATCTTAATTACCGAAAATTAGATAAGAGCGTTCAAAATAGCCAAGGCGATATAAGTTTAGTAAGCATGATCGTAACGCGATTATTTTTTGTCGATGAAATGATACATATTACAACAATGTGTAGCTGCAACGACGAGGGAAAATTGAAGGCCGTTTTAAAAATAATAGTATATCCCGGTTTTACCGGTACACGCTCTTGTCCGAGTTTCCTCTACATATAATATCTAAATCAAACTTATAAGCCTTAAATAAAACTTAAAAAGATAATCATATCATAGATAGAGATATTTACTGAACAAGTCAAACACGATTATGTTATTAATTTCGTCCCTCTTAAATAATCTGATTCAGATTTAGCGGATAATCTGTGTAGCAAAAATTATATTTGGTATATTTAAAATATATAACATGTTCCGTGTATTTTAATTAACATTCAGTTGTCAGTAGTGTATTAGACACTTGTTACGCAAATATCTAATTTTTTAGAAATTAATTTGAGATTCTAATTTATACATATACTAATAATTTTTGATCTTCGTGCAAACTTGAGAATTAATTAAACATACAATTAATTCATCGTCAATTTGATGAATTTCACGCGTGTGGAAAAAGTACGCTGAAAATAGATTTTATTTACAAAAAATATACTAAATCTTTGTTGACAATAACCTGTTGATCTAACATAACACAGATATTATTAAAAAAAAAAAAACTAAATGTTAATGTGCCCATCAAAATAATCCGATACCCGTAGATCTACTGTTAATCAAAGTACCTATACCTCTACAATTAAATAAAAACTATTAAGAACACAAATCGAAAGGAACAAATTAATCTAACATAACACAAATATTATTAAAAAAAAAAAAACTAAATGTTAATGTGCCCATCAAAATAATCCGATACCCGTAGATCTACTGTTAATCAAAGTACCTATACCTCTACAATTAAATAAAAACTATTAAGAACACAAATCGAAAGGAACAAATTAATCTAACATAACACAAATATTATTAGAAAAAAAGAACTGAATGTTAATGTACCCATCAAAACGATCCGATATCCATAGATCTACTGTTAATCAAATTACCTATACCTCTCTACAATAAATAGAAACTATTAAGGAAGCAAATCGAAAGGAACAAAGCTGAAATAAAGTTGGAAAGTTGATTCGATAACGAACGCTAAAAAAAAAAGATAACGGAAACGTGGTAGCACTTATCGAAACGTAGGCATTGAAAAGATACCAGGCGTTGAAATGTTAATCATAGAAATTGCACAACACGAACGTTAAAATTGACGTGAAAACGCGAAGACACGATGAAAAAGAAAAATTGTTACCGTGATGAGACTGCTGCCGAGACAGACGAACCATCCCCAACCGCCGTCAGGGGCTTTCTTCTTCACGTTTCCAGGATTCATCGCGTTCCGTTCGCACGATTTTCCCACATGCATACGAGTGAGTTCAATGCACGAACTGTTAGGAATTCGACGAGTGTCGCGCAATACTTGGAGAAAAGTCAACTTCTTGCGATCGTACGTTGATTATTCCATATCGCAAGGTATTGGTCACCGCCTCTTCATTCCCTGTTTAATGATCCGATATGTAGTTACGGTAGACCGGCTCGGTGTTTCCCTCACTTCTTGCTTCGGTTAAGAGCACTGGCGGGACACTGTCATACCACGGCCAACCGACTCGTACCTCGTTTACCCCTCTTTGTTCTGTCTACCCACGGAAAAATACGTGTTACGTATTTTTCTTGGATTTATAAAAAGTCAAAGTAATTTTATATTAAGCGCGTATGTGTCACGGGATAAAGAAACATCGATTCTTCGAGTATAAATAATTTGCTGGAAGAAGGAAATTTCTACATATTTAAGATCGTATCCGTGTAAATGATGTTTATTTATTTAGTTCATTCAAAGTCGCGTGTTGTTTTATGAAATTTTTTATCTATTTGGCAATTTGGAGTTAGGAACCGGGAAGATTTATTTAATTTTACTTGTTTAGATATTTACTATGCTTTATTATAATATAATATTATTATTGAGTAAATTGCTGTAATATTATTATCGAATAAATTGCTGTAATATTATTATCGAGTAAATTGCTGTAATATTATTATCGAGTAAATTTTGTTTCAAAAAAGATACATAATTTATAAATCGCTTCTGTAAAGTAAATAAATGTAAGAATAAGTGTAATATAATGTAACATTTAAATAAAGATAAACGTATGAATAATGTACAAATTTACAGCCATGAAAAATTTGTGTCTACTGTAATCTGTTTAACGTACAGTTGTAAATGTTAATTTATCAATAGAAAAATTATCAGCAGAAAAACACTATCGACAACAAGATACAGCAACTACTGGAATTTATAAAAAAATTTTAATCTAAACTTTAATCTATCATACCTTTCATCTAATAAAAAACAAATTTCGACACCAGGCAATAACGAATAAGCAATTACAGTATCCATTTAAATACATGTAACCTGTGAGTACATAAAAACGTACAAAGCTCTATTAAATATACTTCATAAGTCCAATACCACGTTTTTTTCTTTATCTAAGAATCTTTTCACTGTGACCATACTATTCGTATCGGTATAGCTAATTAATTCTTTATTTAATCAGCTAGACAAATAACCATACGTCTGCTCTGTGACGCTATGCTAATCATTTACTCGATAATTACCGTTAAGAAACTCACTGTTATAAAAAATTTTTATTAGGGTAATTCCGAATGACATGTCCTTGTAGGTGAGATAACTTGATCTCGTGTGGACTATGAAATTTTTCAGCTATTTTTAGTAATTTACTAAATAGTATAAATCCACGTGTATTTACCTTAGCAACTATATTTTTTTTTTTTTTCTTTTTAGTTCAAATGTGAATTAAATTTAGGATCTACTGATTTTTAAAAATAAAATGGACCATCGCTCCCAAACATACCCTATACTATTTCCCGTAAATATTTCTTTTCCCATAATTCTCAGTTATTTATTAATCTTTATTTTTATTCAAATGTTTAAACGTCGCATCAAGTGCGCACAGCGGTTATTAGCGACGATTTAAGTTTCGTATAATCATACATAGCCTCGCTTTGCGTCTCCAGACGTGCAAATTGCCCGTTTTCTTGCTACACGGCAAATCATCACGAGGAAACGTAGATTGTGAGCGTGTAGACGAGCAAACTCGTGTAACTCGCACGCTGTTGTCAAACCAATCATAATAATTCCGATCAGCGAGTACAGTCACACGTTATTTAAGCTTGTTTCTCCTTAACGGAAAAACACTACGCAATAGAGAGAAAATAATGCGCTCTTTCCTTCTTTCACGAACAAACCGAACAATTTTCTGCGAATACATGATTTCACGCGTGATCAGATTAATGATAAATTAATTTAATTTATGAATAGTAGCTTCGATCGTGCATAACGGTTTTAACAATAGATTTACGGAACCCGTCAATTAGACGGATTTCTGAATTCATGCCGAAGTGCAGTAATTATCTGTGTAGAAAATGTACGCTCAAAATAGAATTTAAATGCAAGAAACGTACTAACTAAATCTGTGCGAATAAAAACCTATTAATTTCAAATTAAATGAACTAACGTTGTTACAAAAAAAAGCACAGTTCAATATATCCGTAAAATGGTCCAATTAATTCCCATAAATCTAGTGTTAACCTTTGGTATGAAATACTATAGACCAACAGTGTTTCGGTAACACAATTTGAATACGAACTGGGAACACGACCTGTCGAAGTTTACGTCTTTTATCCATAATTTGATATTTAAAAAAAATTTGTAACACGTTACGTATATTTTTTTCGCTGTGGTTATATAATACTTGTATCGGTTAATTAATTAATCAATTCTCTATTTAAGCAAGTACACGACTGTTCTTTTGTACCGTTTATTTAGACAGTTGACAAGGTGGATTAATAAAAATTAGCGTCATTTAGAATTACAGGAACCAGAGAAAAATGTTTCGATAAAACTTCGTTTGTGAGTAACAATTTTTTGGACTGTGGAGGGTGGACTACAAAAATCAAAAATTAATGGTGTATAACATTTGTGCACACACATAACGTTACGACACGATGATGATTAACCGTTCGCACTCCACGCGATTTGTTATCATCGAACAAGAAAAGTTTTACTTTGAACGGNCCTTTGGTATGAAATACTATAGACCAACAGTGTTTCGGTAACACAATTTGAATACGAACTGGGAACACGACCTGTCGAAGTTTACGTCTTTTATCCATAATTTGATATTTAAAAAAAATTTGTAACACGTTACGTATATTTTTTTCGCTGTGGTTATATAATACTTGTATCGGTTAATTAATTAATCAATTCTCTATTTAAGCAAGTACACGACTGTTCTTTTGTACCGTTTATTTAGACAGTTGACAAGGTGGATTAATAAAAATTAGCGTCATTTAGAATTACAGGAACCAGAGAAAAATGTTTCGATAAAACTTCGTTTGTGAGTAACAATTTTTTGGACTGTGGAGGGTGGACTACAAAAATCAAAAATTAATGGTGTATAACATTTGTGCACACACATAACGTTACGACACGATGATGATTAACCGTTCGCACTCCACGCGATTTGTTATCATCGAACAAGAAAAGTTTTACTTTGAACGGAAAAAAGTGAAAGTACTTGTTTTTGTTCATTTTACAAATATCCTTCCTCTTGCAAACGAAACATAAATGTTTTATTTTGTAAATCATCATGGTGCGATATCTTTGGAAATTAAGCGTAATCGTGTTGAAAACAGAATGTCTCCGTGGCGGAGCCAAAGGAGCGCTAAGGGTTAATATTATACAAGAATGAAGTTTCTTTTCGGTTTTATTAATGTTTTATATTTCTTACGATTTTCTCGTAGGTTTGAGTATTCGAGGTGACAAGAATGAAACAACGAATGCTTATGAAATTTCGTAAGTGGAAAATGAAGAGCAAGAACGGTGAAGATTTTTTTTTACGTTGAAACACAGATTTTTTTATAACGTTGTTAGTCCAGTTTACTTTAAATCGATAGATTTTTATGAGAAGAGATTTATTTAGCACATTTTTCGTTTTATTTTGAGTTTACATTTGCTGCACGCATGATTGTTAAAGTTAAGCTACGAAATCCGAGCCGCGTCAAATTGACTGGTTCCGTAAATCTAATGTTAAGTATTTTGAGAGGGAAATAATATTCCTCCAATGACACGTAACCGCAAGAAATCGATCGCGAAAGATAAAACGGACATCCAGGGGAAAATTTCAAGCGAAAAGCGATTGTTCGATTGATGAAAGGATTTTTTCGGCGAGTTTCAAGCTTGAAATTTACTAATATTTGAAGATCTAGAGTAAATAATTCAGCATAATTTGTATTAAAATTTTCGAGAAATCGTTGCACTTATAAAATAAATTCCAGATGTAAAAATTAAAGTACTACGTGTATAAATGACTTATTATATACGTGAATTATAAAGGAGTAATAATATTTAATTAACGTAACATCGGTTCATGGTATCAGTTTTAAGGTTGGTTGCATTTAATTGTGTACTGCGTGTTCGTTTTTGATAATTTTGTTTTATGTTTATGGTTAACGTTTCATAAGTATTAGCTGGGTTATCAGAGCTTCTTAAAATTTTGATACTTGTATCTTATTCCTCGTCACTTTGCATATTTTGTATATTAAAAACATTAACTACGAGATAAGAAGGTGATCGTAAATATGTACTGCACGTTACTATTGAATTAATCTGTCATTGTTATATTCTTTTGTATTTTCAGTGTTACGAATAATAAAAGAAATGTACAAAATGTATTAAAATTTTAATATATTAATGTAACATTAAGACGAGTTAAATTATGGAAAGAAGCGAACGCAAAACGAGACTAAAATCATGTGTCGTATGTACTTGGTCAATTAACATTCGTTTGAGAAGAAACGTCAACTAGGTTAATGTAATATTTCTTTTTTCCACTTCTCGACGAATGAAAATGCAAAAGGGAAATGTATAAGAAATAATTCCAATCTGTTCGGTTTTGCTGTGATAAACGTAAAACTAAAACGATTATAATAATACAATGCAAAGGAGTTTCATAATATATACATAAATAATAACAAACTACATGTTTGTAACAAATAAGATACTACAAAATTAATTCAATGAAACATTTTTCCTCCCTTTGTAAATATATCTACATAATTAAACTCTTCGCAACTGTTGCGACGACAATTAAAAAGAATAAAATATGATACGGAGTGTATATTAAGGAAAAATTACTGAATTTATCTTTACAAAAAATTTGTCGAACAACATTAAATAAACGGTTATTCGTTTTTCGTGAAACACATAAAGGACCGTAAATAAATTATACAGAAACCATCCGATAATCAAAAGACATTAAAAAACTTCAATTAAATCCAATTATAATCTTTCTTGCTTTTTCCAGTAATATAAAATCAATTTAAAACCTGTGCCAAATTATGCTTCACGGCTACCATTTCCTCTCGTCTCATTTCCAAAAAACATTCGACATATTTATTACATATATGTTCACAAAAATATTCATATATTTCCCAACGTGCCGCACAAATCACTTCACCTTCCAACTCACAAAAACTAACAAATATATTCCATCAAATGAATCAAACAGTAAAAACAAACAAAAAAAAAACACAGGATGCACAGAACATTGTACGCACCAAAACACCAAAAATTTATCCAACAACAAAATCTGAATAAACAACCCTCCCCATCTCCCGATCGCTCATTTCAACCGAATACACACATCAAAGATTAATCGCGCGAATAAACAAAAAAAAAAAAAAGATGTTTACTTACAATGACAGTTCAAGACACCCAACGAACGCGCATCGATAAGCGCACTCGATAACGCATTCAAAAATGCATACGCATGTTCACAGCTGTTCGATGCTTCACTATCAATACGACGGTTATCGGCCTCGCGGTTCCGCATAAAATATTACCAGAATCCAACGAGAGAAGCGTTTCGATCGCAAAACCACATTTCGACGGGAAATCGCACAACTTTCGACCACCGTTGATCCTCGATCTCCCTTTTCCACGCTCCTCGGACCCCGTTCGCCAAGAGTACGCGCGAACAAGTGTCGTCCAGGATGCCGGACATCGAATGTCACCATCCGAAATGACGCCTCAACAATTACTCCCCGTCCTTTTTCCGCCGCTCCGTTTATCGTGGCTCGCGGACAAACCGAAGGAGGATCGTTGGACAACGAGGAGGAAAGAAAGCGCGAAGCGGAGGAGACACCAGAGAGATTACCGATATCTCGTTACTCTTGCTCGACCACGATCGCTGCTGCCGCGCGTTCATTCCGTGGCGTTTAGCGACGTTTCGCGATCAGAGTGGACGCGAACGGCCGATCCAAGCATGGTTTCTTTTCAAACCGACCGCGGTTTTTCCCGAAACACGACCGATCTCTATAATGCCTAGTGCCGGAACGAACGGTCCCGTTGGCTGGTGCACACGATCCTACGAGCCAATTCCGACCAAGTGCAACAGTGAACACGTCGCTTCGTGGTGAAATCGATTTTCTCGTCGTCGGCCGGCAAAATGTGCGCCCGTTCGTTCACGTTGACGAAGCTCGACGTTGGAACATTCGTGTCAATGCCGTGGCGCGTTATTGCTACGTCTTTCGTTTAACGGAAACACTTTTCTCATAGGAATCGTTCGCACTCGCCCTGGGGTCTCGCAATTAGATCAAGAACTGAATCGATTAAGGCTGAAATGAAAACGCTGATACACGCATATGCGCTCGACACGGTGATGATTATGGGTTACTATCGATCAATTTTCAGAGATTTTCTTTGTTTCTTCGGTCTGGAGTTTTCTTGATTGAGAAGAAACGATTGGAGAAAAGTTGATGCATCAGTTTTCAAATTATATATTTTTTTAAATTTTAAATCGTTTATTCTTTCTTTGCTTTGGCCTTTTCTCGATTGGGAAGAAATGGTTGGAGAGAATTAGGTGCATCAGTTTTCAAATTATATATTTTTTTTAATTTTTAATCGTTTATTTTTACTTTGCTCTGGCCTTTTCTCGATTGGGAAGAAATGGTTGGAGAAAAGTAGATGCATCAGTTTTCAAATTATGTTTTTTCTTAATTTTACATCGTTTATTTTTTCTTTGCTCTGGCTTTTTCTCGATTGGGAAGAAATGGTTGGAGAAAAGTAGATGCATCAGTTTCCAAATTATATTATTTTTTAATTTTAAATCGTTTATTCTATCTTTGCTCTGGCCTTTTTTCGATTGAGAAGAAACGATTGGAGAAATGTAGATGCATCAGTTTTCAAATTATGTTTTTTCTTAATTTTAGATCGTTTATTTTTTCTTTGCTCTGGCTTTTTCTCGATTGGGAAGAAATGGTTGGAGAAAAGTAGATGCATTAGTTTTCAAATTATGTTTTTTATTTTTTTTTTTATTTTAAATTGTTCATTTTGAGTCGCGTCAACCACTAAGTTGGGTTATTAGCGACTTAGTCTGTGGAAGATGTTTTTGGAGAATTAAAGTTTATGGAGTAGCTTGGTATTTTTGTTAGAGATAGAAGTAGTTGCTGTATCTTGTTTTTGTTTACCGTTTTTTAAGACGAACTTTTAAGGATGGATGGTTTTTGTGTAGTGGAAATATTTGCCTTACTATATTTTTCGAAAGATTAATTCAAATGATGTGAAACGCCCACTAAATAATTTAAAATGATATTTTACAGAAACGGAGTACTTTATCATTTTTATTATTCATATTATTAGTATTATCAGCAATACTCTAATTTCTCTGCATTGTTGCTGATACCATATTATTCAAGTATATATGGAATCGATTTAATTAATTTATGTTGATATTAATTTCTGGATTTTTATTTTTTATGGTAATATTTATTAATGATCAATAATTTCTTATTACACTGATTAATTATAGATTTCTAAACCTTTTTAATAATTCGATTCGTTAATATTAAATTATACAATAAAATACCAAGAATTTTATTTCTTTTATTTCATCGATTTCAAGATTTATTTTTATTTTTAATTTAGATATCTATGTAATTAGAAGTCGAATTATTTTCATGCAATTTCATATAGGAGCATCTTCTATGATTGATATTCTAAATTTAATAGTATCAAAATTCCTATGTTGCAATAAAAATTTTTATATTTAAAAGTCTCTAACCAACAGTGATATTTATTAAATGCACAATTTTATATACTGAAAGTATTAATATTTTGTAACTTAAATCTGACAGCAACGAGTATTTGCATTATTATATTATATTGAAGAATAAACGTTGCAGTGATCTAATTTCAAGAATTTCTCAATTATCTTTTTATTATTTATTATTCTTATCATATTATATCTCGTGAAGCCCATTGTACATATTACGTTAAAATTGATAACATAGGCGAATAACACCCTACTTGTAATTGGATACAAAGCTTTTTCACTTTTACAATTAATACCTTCTACCATTGAGCTTTAAATTTTCTTCTCTGCATCGTTACAAGTTACAAATAAATAAATAAGTGAAAGTGAAATTTATCCTTCGAGTAAACGTGCAATAATTTATACAACCATTTAAATAACAACACATTTTTTTTTGTTCCTTTCAAATTGTTTATTTTAAGTCGCATCGACCACTAAGTTGGGTTATTAGCGACTCAATTTTTACAAACAACAACTGTTTTCATATAAATAGGATTTCACGATTAATAATATCGATCGTAAGTAAAATACCGTTTGTTGAATAATAATAACGACTTGGAATGATATTCAATTGAATTAAACTGTTCATTATTCGCGTCAGCAGTGACCGAACGTCGTATAGATTAATTAACACGATCGCTAAGAATATTTTTTTCCAATGGTTTAAATTACTTGCGGTATAAAGTATACCTGCGGTTTGAAAGCAAATTTATTTTTGCATCGTAAATACACTTTGATCACAACCGATGTTTCAACACTTTTAATAATATTCACACCAACCCAGGGGTTAATAAAAAAAAAGTAACAAACTGTGACATAATTAACCCAGGATTGATTAAACGTTTTTAAAAAAACATATAAAGTAAGACCCATCAGATAATAGAATTCAAATATTTTTGAACGCTTTTAAATAACTGCTAATAAATTTGTAAAAACTGTGAAAAAAAGCTGGTAACAGAAGTATTGATATTGCTACATAATTAAACGGAAGAAAACATATATAAAAATATGTATTGTTTAATAATGTCAACGTACACTTAATATTTTCCGTAAAGACAATTTATCACACGTCCAAGACTGTACGTATTATATTTTATCACGTTGAAACGTGATAATTGTATTCGGAACGCGTTAATTGCATTGCTAAAAGCGGCGAGAAATGCAATTTTATTAGTATCGAGCTTATAAAATCGTTGACTCAAACTTTGATTTTCGATACATCGTTTTCGTTCGACTTAATAAAATATGTAAAAAAATAAACTGTAGAAATTAACTGTACGCTAGTTTAACAAAGGTTTACGTATCAATTTAATTCTCTCTAAATTTTTCTTGCTTTACGTATTAATTTAATTCTCTCAAAAATCTCCATTTATAAGTATTTTTAAATCGTAACAAATTTTCAGTGCGCCTTTTCAATGCTCGATGAGAAACTGTGTAATACATTTTATAATTCGATTAGTTTTATCGTTACTAATAAGAGAAAATAGGTATGCGCACAGTATTTTAAGAAAGATATACTTAAGTTTGGCAAGAGTCTTAAAATAAACAAATAGCCGAACAATGAAACAGTATTGCAGAACTGTAACATTTACGTGAATTTTTAAAACTGGGCTTTTCAGAAAATAAGTCCGTAGAATAAACAGTGGTTGTTGGAGGGGATATTCATATCTTATGAAGGAGATAACACACTTTATATAGGGTGGAGCACTTATAATAAGTAAATACTGTAGTGGTGTATCATTGATTTTCTCTGGTACTTTACAAATATTACAATACGTAGAGCTTGCAGTCTGTGTACGCCTTATCGCCTGCAACCATATCTATGCAGAGGAAATAATAGTGTATACTTTAGGATCGTAAAAAAATATCGCGCGTAACGTTTCGAAGCTTCGTTTTCAATTTTCAATCGCGCGCCAATGAAATTTCGTGGATTCGAATTATGCGCGACGAATATTTTTGATTCGCGAGAAAAGGGTAAAAGAAGGATCGAAAAGAAAGTATAACTCGTAGAGACGCACAGTGGAGTGGAGTGAACTAGTTGGAAGCACGAAGTGAAATTTTTGGGAAAATTTACACACGGAGACATTTTAAAAATATTTGCATCGTAAAGTATTGGATCGTTGTTTGAAACGGTATTCAAATCGACGTCGAAACAATAAAAGAGTGTATTAAAAAAATACTACGCCTAAAACTAGGCAACCTGTTTTCAGGTTACAAGAACGGTTTCAGTAAGTTTAGTGAGTGCTCTTTAAATTGCGAGCTTATTAAATATAAAACAAATTTCAGTATACGTAAATAATACATGAAAAAGAAAGTTCAAACGAAGTAAGTAATTTAAAAAAGAACTTTCTTTCCTTTCGAACAAAAGGAACGCAAACTCTGCTTGAGTTATTTACAATGTAGAATCTTAACTTTCTCAAGGAAACTGAAACAATTTTTTTCCAATTTTGTATCGTTTAAACGACCGATGTATTTTAATTTATCTGTATTNTTACACACGGAGACATTTTAAAAATATTTGCATCGTAAAGTATTGGATCGTTGTTTGAAACGGTATTCAAATCGACGTCGAAACAATAAAAGAGTGTATTAAAAAAATACTACGCCTAAAACTAGGCAACCTGTTTTCAGGTTACAAGAACGGTTTCAGTAAGTTTAGTGAGTGCTCTTTAAATTGCGAGCTTATTAAATATAAAACAAATTTCAGTATACGTAAATAATACATGAAAAAGAAAGTTCAAACGAAGTAAGTAATTTAAAAAAGAACTTTCTTTCCTTTCGAACAAAAGGAACGCAAACTCTGCTTGAGTTATTTACAATGTAGAATCTTAACTTTCTCAAGGAAACTGAAACAATTTTTTTCCAATTTTGTATCGTTTAAACGACCGATGTATTTTAATTTATCTGTATTTTTAATGTACGTTGCAATTTTATATTTCGAAAAAATTGCTCTAATTCGCAGTTACAAGCTACCGTTTAAATAATTTTCATTGAGCATATTAATTACAATTTTGATGCTTGATTTATAGCAGGTGCGTGATTCAAATTTGCCAAAACTTTTTTGACAAGTTACGAAAGGGGCTGATAACAAAGGTACATTAGCGGATATTTTTATCGCCGTAATTAAATACGTCTGAAAAAATTTAGAAATATATTGACTAATAAAAAGTTCTTTAAAAATAAGTATCCGATAGGAATATTCTTCGTCTTCTTTTCTTAACAGTCACATTTTATTTTGTGATAATTTTTTTAATTATCTGTACCAGGAGAGACCGTAAAATATTTATTAAAAACTATAGTAGAAACACTATACGAAAGAGGGATGGTCTATCCGTGTGTAAAAGCGATAAGTTACTATATTATTATTGTCTCGTGATTTAATCAAGATCTATATGTAGCGTTGCAAAATTCCGTTTACAATCTGTCGTTTTTTCCTCAGATGATTTCCTAATTCCAGATGCTGCGGCAGCAATATTTCATTCTCATTAAGGATAGGTATTTAGTACGATGACATTGTGTACATAGATAAGAAAGTCTTCGAAATCGTTTGTACCCTGTTCGGTTCAGTCAAAAACCATCCAGCCGACTGTCACATACCGTATAAAATTTATTAAACGCAACCGGAGCTTCTTTCTATCATTAGGAAGAAATTAAGGACTTCAAGCTGGTAAGATTCTTGTTTGCTATTCAAATTTATCTCGCACTCCGCTTTTTCACTGAATTGCGCCAGTGCGTCGAATGATTACGTTTCTTCCGTTCGTTCAGAGGTGTAAATTTATAATCGAATACAGAGAGCTGATTTGTTTTTAAAAATGAACTATGAATATCGACCAATTGAAATGATTTTGTATGCAAACACTTGTGGTCTAAAATGATTTTTGGAAAGTTTTTCGTGTTAAACGACGATGCAAAATGTGTGTATATCGTCATTCTATCGCGCTTAATTTCGAGTATACATTACACATTTTTATAAATTCTTTCATTTTTTGTTTTATTTAAATCTCACGAAAGTACCAAAGCACGTGATCAGCGCTTCACATTTCAGAAGCC
>SMSQ01021091.1:0-14647 GCA_019453375.1 Ctenoplectra terminalis
CATTCGTGTGGAACAAACAAATTGAGTTTACCCGATACTCCAAATGAATAATGAACAAATCTATGAAAAGTAATTGAAATTTAATAACAAAGAATGCTATTCGTTTTTTTAATAAAAATTTATTCAAATAATATCTGTTGGAATATGCAACAATGAAGTGTTGGATTTGGCATGAATGGGACATGCGCAGTCGGGTACGCGTTTGAGGCGACAATACGAATGGTTTTGCTTTTTGGCTGGCTTCTTCGCTCGGCGGTCGTCCTGAAAAGTATTACCATTGCATTCACATGTACAATAAAGGTTATGTAAGTTACAATAAATTCTAATTAATTATCGGAAGTTACATTGTGTCTGTGTGTACAGTTGTTCCATCCCACTAAAAATTCCTAATAACAACAACATCAAACATTATTATTGATCATAAATCTTAAACATGGTTCTTTAGTAATATTTAATACTGTCATTTAATTTTATTTTTATTGTTTTAATACGATATTTAATAATAATATTAAGTATGAATATTTAATAATGTATAATAATTGTTTAATAGTTTCGTTGAAAAGATTTTTTATGAAAACTTCGATGAACACAGCCAGGAATAAGTTACAGGCCACGTTAAATTAGAAAAGAGTAATCGTAAAATTAAATTACATTCATCCAATCAGCAAAAGATGCATCTGCTGCTTGAAAATTCGTATCACTGTGATACAGTACCGATCGTGAATCTTGATGGACGATATGGCTGGTGGTGTAGCTATCAACTGATCTCGGGTAAACGACACCACCGAACGTATGACCGGGTCAACAACAACGTCTGCACGGTCGCTAACACTGATATATGAATTTTTCGATTCGCATTTAAACTGTTCTAATGCTAGAAGGGGATGTCTACAAAAACATAATCCGTATATCAAATAAGTTATCCGCATAATTAAAAAAAAGAATCTAAACTAAGTGTGTGCAAAATCGCACATGAACTTAACAATTTAATAAATGCCAATATTTCAAGTAGTTTAATTAAAAATTGTTTGTGAAAACATGGATATCATGGGAAAGTTGCACAGAGGAAATATTTCATCAACGAACAAAATAGGAAGAAAAGATTAGAATTCAAGAAGATTTACAAAAACATAGACATGGATTACTGGAAACGTGTAATTTCCATACATGAAAGTAAATTTAACATCTTCGGCTCAGATGAACGCTGTTCTGTATGGAGGAAAAAAAATAAAAAATATCAAGTTCAAACCTTACAGCCTACCATAAAACATAGTGGTGGTTCTGTGTGTGTTTGAGGATATACGAGTGCTGTTGATATTAAAGAATTACATTTTATATACGAGATAATAAATCACATGTAAATTAATATTTTAAAAATTCACGTTCATACCAGTGCAGAAAAAATGGGAATAAAAAATAATGAAGTTTTCATGGAAGACAATGATCCTAAGCGTGTTGCTTATGATACTATGTGAATGTTGTATAATACACTATCGTACATGCAAACTCCTCCACAGACATCCAACATATTTCTTGAAAAGAAACTTTAAAAAGGGCAACAAGAGAAGAGTCATATAAAATTATAGAAGATATCACGTTAAAGTCGGTTAATTCAATGCCAAAGAAATGTGAAGCCATTTTAGAGTCTAAAGAAAATCTTATAAAGTATTAATAGCTTACGAATGTTTCAAAAAAACCAACTATAATATTTTTTACGCGGCTATTTTTACTAAATATTTTTAAATATTATGCAAATATCTAGATATTTTTTTATGTAATTTATTTTAATCTTTTGCACTCCGCTGGCGCCGCTATGGCGACACATGTAATCTTGTTCAGTGGTTAAGATTTAACCTCTTG
The DNA here is from genome assembly GCA_019453375.1 of Ctenoplectra terminalis. Taxonomy (NCBI): domain Eukaryota; kingdom Metazoa; phylum Arthropoda; class Insecta; order Hymenoptera; family Apidae; genus Ctenoplectra; species Ctenoplectra terminalis. The sequence continues at coordinate 1,861 of SMSQ01021091.1, forward strand.
CCTTATGATTTAAGTTCCAATAGCGCATGCCATAAACAACGTTAAGATCGGTTAAACGTTAAGCCATTTCACGGTTTGACTGAACGTTCAAAGTTACTAGTCACTATCACTATTTAAAATATTTATCAAATTACTGTTTGCAATGTTAGCAGAACTTTTACTGTCCTGACTAACGCTTAATATTATTTTTGAAGGCATTTTTAAGGGTACCATTCTAATATTTTTCAAAAAAAATATATCTGCACTTCGAATGCGGTGAAGAGAATTTGTGTTTGTCGCGCGTAGTCCGAACGACGTACAGTGCCGAACAGAAGTACATGTTGGCACAGCCCGGGTGTTCGTATAAAATTCTCTGTAAATCTATAAAATATATGAAGGAACAAAGAAAGCGTGCGTGAGTGTGTACACAGGGGCGGGAGGTGTGAGGAGGAAAGCGATGACGACGGATGATCGAGGAAAGTGCCAAGAAAGGGCGAAAGTCAGTCTGGGATGCGATCGCGAAGCGTAAAGATTAAAAAGCGAGACCAGTTCATTTTGTGTCATTTTGTTTTTATATTACATTTATTCTATTAAACCTTATTTTTCGGCAAAGTACGCATTCCGAGTCATTCCGGTGACCCATCCTACTTTCAATCCTACATTTGGGGGCTCAGCCACGGGAACCAGAAGCGACTTTAGGAACAAAAATAATTAAAAGTGAATCGGTAATATCTGTCTGGTACTATATGGTGACGTGAAAATAAAGTGAAAGTGATTAAGTGAGTGTCATCTGATAGGGTTGGACAATCCAAAACATAAAAGGAAAAGAAAAATTAAAGGAAACGCAATGAACACAAGCAGAAAAATAATTACGAAAGGCGAGGCAGACGATCCAAGAAACACAACGTCCGAAGAAGAAATCAGTGACAACGAAAAAACAGTAATTGCAACCAGAAGAGAAACAATGACAGAGTCAACACCAAACATAGAGCAAATTATGAAAATAAAAGTAAGCGAACTTCGCGACAAATTAACGGAAATGAGTCTGGATACAACTGGAAGAAAATCTGAATTACGCGAAAGATTAAGAAACCGCGTAGAAGTGGAAAAAGAAACAAAAGGAAACAAACCTGAAATCGATGATTCGGAAGAATCAGAGGACGAGGAAAATGACCACGAAAGGGGACAAACCAATAGAAAACTGTCGATCGGACATCTTAGCCTATTCACGATCAAAGACATCGAAGATTCTATAGCCCACTTCTCAGGGGATAACAAGTTATCCATTAAAAAATGGATCGCAGATTTCGAAGATCTAAGTACCTTGCTACAGTGGAACGACTTACAGAAGCTGATATACGCGAAACGCATACTAAAAGGTTCAGCAAAACAGTTCGTGGCGACAGAAAAAGGCATTACATCGTGGAGAGAACTACGAAAAAGGCTAAAAAACGAATTCATGTGCGAACGAACAGTACCATAATACACGAACGATTATTCCGAAGGAAAAGATTACCGTCAATATATCTACGCGATGCGTGGAATAGCAAGTGAGGGTGATGTAGAAGATAAAGCTCTCATCGAACACATCATCAACGGTATCCACGATAGAGAATACAACAAATCAATTCTCTATCAGGCGCGAATATTAAAAGAACTCAAAACCAATTTAGAGATATACGACAAAATGAGAGAGAAAGCAAAAAGAAGAACGAGCGAGAAAAGAGAAGAATCGAGAGAGAAAAGAGAAGTATCGCAAAAAGAGAAAATCAAGATCCCCCGTTGCAGCACGTGCGGATTACCGAACCATGACACACAAAATTGCCCGGATAAAGGAAAAGGACCTAAATGTTTCAAGTGTAATACCTTTGGACACATAGCTAACAAGTGCAATAACGAACACAAAACCGCGAGAGTAAATTGTGTTTCACATCCAAAAACAACGTACGCGATCAAAGTGAACAATATACCATGCCGCGCGTTAATCGATTCGGGAAGTGATATTTCACCGATGAGAAAAGATCAACACGAACAAATTGGCAGTCTTTCTCTAACAGAAACGACGATGTGTATCACCGGTGCCAGCAACGTAACGACGAAGACCGTCGGAACCTTTGACGCCAATCTACAAGTAGCCGAAGATACGTATGTAGTCAAATTTTTCATCGTCCTGTCGTACTCTATTCCACACAACGTAATTCTAGGACAGGATTTCTTGGAAGACGTCGAAGTACGATTGAAGAAAGGCAAGATAATCGCGATCAATAAGGCATCGACGGCCACAACAATGGACGAAACGCAACCCAACACCGAAAACAACAAGGACAACGAACACGCAAAAGAAGAAAACAATACCGACGCCGCGATTAAAGAATTAGGGAAAATTATGTATGTCGAAGCGGGTGAGTTAAATGTTAAAGAAAAATACAAAGATAAGATTAAAGCTTTAATTGACGAATATAAACCAATAGAGAAAGACAGTACCGAAATAGAGACAAAAATAACATTAAAAGACAGTACTCCGGTTAATTTAAAACCGCGAAGATTAGCGTCTAAAAAAAAAGTAGTTTTAAACAATCAAATCGATAAGTGGTTAAGAGGAAGGGTTATCCAGTCAAGCACAAGCGAGTACGCGAGTCCGGTAGTCATTGTACCAAAAAAGAATGGAACATATAGAGTCTGCATAGATTATAGGGAACTCAATAAAAAGATAACACGTGACCACTTCCCGATGCCACTCATCGAAGAAAAAATAGATGAATTAAGAAATGCGCAAATACTTTCCGTAATCGCCTTAAAAAATAGTTACCTACACGTACCAATAGCGAAAGAACGTATCAAGTACACCGCTTTTGTCACACCTGACGCACAGTACGAATTTTTAAAAACACCATTTGGACTATCCATTAGCGTCACGAGTTTTCTAAGATTTATACTGTAGTGTCGTAGTTTTAAGGACTTGTAGTTTATGGAAGGCAATAAAGGCGTAACGGATGGACGATGGGTCGATGCGTAGGCAGAGTTGGACAGAACGTGGAGTAGAGTAGAACAGTGTTGAACGGAGAGTTGAGGAGAACGGAGTTGAACGAAGAGTTGAAGAGAGTGTTGAGAGAGCGCGTAGAGTGTTGAATAGAGTTGAACAGAGTGTTGAGAGAGCGTCGAATGAGTGTGTTGCGTGGTTAAAGAATTAGTGTAAGACAGATTATATATTATTGCGCATCATAGTCACTCGCCTAAACTTTGTTGCTAATAATTAAATGTTTATAAACTATATATTTAAATAAAAACTCTATAATAGATAGAATTTTTAGAGATCTAATCCAACGAAAAATAGTTTTTACATACGTCGACGATATAATAATACCGGGATTAAATGACGAAGATGCATTGGAAAAGTTAACAACAGTATTAAAAATAGCAACCGCAAATGGGTTAACGATTAGCTGGCACAAATGCCAATTCCTACAAACACGAATAGAATATTTAGGTCACGAAGTAGAAAACGGAAGCGTATACCCAGGTAGCGCAAAAGTAAAAGCGGTCAAAAATTTTCCAAAGCCAAAAAACAAAAAACAGTTGGAAAGTTTTTTTCGATCTAACGGGATATTTTAGAAAATTCAACAGAGATTACGCAAAAATCGCAACGCCATTATCAAACAAGATAAACAATTCGTATGGAAAAAAGAGCAAAAAGTAACATTCTTAACATTAAAATCTACCCTATTTACTAACCCCGTATTACGAATTTACGATCCGAAGGCCGAAACAGAGGTGCACACCGACGCAAGTCAAAACGGATTCGGAGCAACGCTACTGCAAAAGTTCGAGAAAGACAATGCATTTCATCCCGTGTATTATTATAGCAAAAAACCACAAATGCGGAACGAAAGTACCACTCGTATGAATTAGAAGTATTAGCCATAATAAACGCAATGAAAAAATTCCGCGTTTACCTATTAGGCACACCTTTTAAATTAGTCACCGATTGCGAAGCATTTAAGAAAACATTATCAAAGAAGGACCTGTCTCCTAAAGTTGCGCGCTGGACATTGAGTCTCGAAGAATTCGAATATATAATCGAACATAGAAAAGGCACGCGAGTTAAACATGTCGATGCGCTTAGCCGATTCCCGGTATTAATAATAGAAAATACATTATTAGCAATGCTGAAGAAAAAACAAAACGAAGAAGAAAGATTAGGAATAATCAAGCGTATACTGATAAGCGAGGAATACGACGATTACTGCGTAGAAAACGACATCTTAATGAAACAGAAAAATAATAAAAAACTAATTGTTGTACCCTCCTGCATGTATATAGAAATAATAAAAAACGCGCACGAAAACGGTCACTTCGGTGTTAGAAAAATGAAAGAAATGATAGAATCAGAATATTATATCCCAATGTTAGAAGACAAACTAAAAAGATTCGTTAGCTGTTGCATACAATGCATAATATCCGAGAAGAAGTTAGGGAAATGGGAAGGGGAATTAACACCAATTCCGAAAGGATCAAAACCATTAGATACGTATCACATAGATCACGTAGGACCAATGACTGCGACAAGTAAAACATACCGTTACATCTTTATAGTAGTGGACGGATTCTCAAAATTCACGTGGCTATACCCGACGAAAACCGTCAATGCGAAAGAAGTCATCAATAAACTAAACAACCAACAAAAAATCTTTGGAAACCCAGACCGCATAATCTCTGAAAGAGGTACCGTGTTCACATCCTCAGAATTTCAACAATATTGTCAAGAAGAAGGTATAAAAAGTATACGAATTGCGACAGGAGTCCCACGGGGAAACGGACAAGCGGAAAGGACGATACGCACCATAATTTCCGTACTAACTAAATTATCCCTTAACAACCCAGATCAATGGTATAAGCATATAGACAAAGTTAAAAAATGTATCAATAGCATATTTCAAAGAGGAATAAGAATGTCACCCTTCGAAGTCCTTTTCGGAACAAAAATGAAAAATAAACAAGATCACGAAATTATCACTCTCATAGAACAAGAAGCAATTCAGTTATACGACAAAGACCGTGATAGATTAAGAATAATAGCGAAAGAAAACTTATGAAAAATACAGGAAGAAAATAGGCGACAATACAATAAAAAATGTAAACCGACAAGATCATGCAAAGAAAACGACTTAATATTTATCAAAAGAACTCAATTCGGACCAGTATTAAAAATCAAACAAAAATATTTAGGATCATACTCGATAACTAAAGTAAAAAGGAACAATCGGTACGAGGTAACGCGAGTGGGAGACGGTGAAGGTCCTATGATAACAAGTACGACCATCGACTATATGAAACCCTGCGAGTGCAACGAAATATGCAATGTATCTTCGGAACCGAAGACCCCAGACGAACCCCCATATGAAGGAACAAAGAAAGCGTGCGTGAGTGTGTAGACAGGGGCGTGGGGTGTGAGGAGGAAAGCCATGACGACGGACGATCGAGGAAAGTGCGAAGAAAAGGGCGAAAGTCAGTCTGGGATGCGATCGCTAAGCGTAAAGATTATAAAGCGAGACCACGTCATTTTGTGTCATTTTGTTTTTATATTACATTTATTCTATTAAACCTTATTTTTCGGCAAAGTACGCATTCCGTGTTATTCCGGTAATCCATCCTACTTTCAATCCTACACACATGATTTTCTATTTAATTCTTTTACGAGATATAACTTTGAAGTCTAAGGTTTAAGTATACCATGAACTATAAATCTGAAACATAAGTATAATAAAGCGAGATGGTAAGATACACGTAAAGGTAATTTTTCAGCGGAACAAAACTATTGGTACACGTAAAAATTTTATTACTACATAGTACTTTAATTAAATATTTCCAATGTTGGTGTATCTGTTATGTCACGGGAAGCCTCCCCGCCTCGGTTCAAACTGATCGTCACCTGTCAATATTAGTCAGTACATTTTACAGAAAAAGAGAGAAAAAGTAAATATGAGAAGTAAAACCAGAGAAACAACAATTTCTGAAAGAAAACTTATATTAAATTTACACGAGTAAGGGAAATTTTATTCGGAAATAGGACATATTAAAATAAATCGTTTTACTGTGAAAAGTGTGATCAAGTGGAATTTGGACAAAGAAAATCCAATAAATGCCATAAGAAAAATGGACATCCTGAGAAGCTTACAAATCGAGAAAAAAGAAAAATAGTTAATATAATAAAAAGAGATTCTAAAACTACATCGTCAGAAGTGGCTGCAATATTAAAAGACGAATGTAATGTGAAGGTTCATCCCTTGACAGTTCGGATATCGTTCAGAAATGCTGGATATGAATCAAGAGTTGCAAGGCGAAAACTATGTATCAGCAAAATTAATAAAAAAAAAAGATTAAAGTTCGCAAATACATATGTACACCATGATAGTGCATTCTGAGATAACGTATTGTTTTCAAATGAAAGCAAACTTAACATTTTTCGATGTGATGGCCGAATTTTAGTTTGGCGAAGGTCCAATACAGAATTGGAAGAAAGAAACATTGTCCAAACCATTAAACACAGAGGTGGTGGGGTAATGGTATGGGGGTGTATGAGCTCCTCCGGTGTAGAAGAGCTTTTTTTCAGAGAAAATACCATGCACAAACATGTATATTTGAATATTTTAAAACAAAATTTGAAAAGAAGTGCACAGAAACTAAATTTAGAAGCAGACTATTATTTCCAACAGGATAATGATCCTAAAAATACAGCATATATCGTTCGTCAATGGATCATTTTCAATACACCGCATATGTTATCGACCCCTATATAATCCCCAGACCTAAATTCGATTGAACACCTCTGGTCTGAATTAGGAAGAAGAATTAAAACACGCCACATTATATCGAAACAGGAACTGAAGCAAGTGCTCCTTGAAGAATGGCAGGAAATAGGCCCAAAAATCACAAAAAAATTAGTGCGTTCAATGCATAAGCGTTTGAAAATAGTAATAGAGAAAAAAGGATTACATACAAGACATTCAGATAATATGTTATAATAAATTTATATTGCAAAATTGTAAGTGTGCCAGTACTTTTGTTCCGCTGAAAACTGACCTTTATGTGTATTTTACCATCTTGCTTTATTATAATTACGCTTAAGATTTATAGTTCATGGTATACTTAAACCTTAGACTTCAAAGTTATATCTCGCAAAAAAATTAAATAGAAAATCGTATATTTTATAGATTTACAGAGATTTTTATACGAACACCCGAAGGGGTTAAGTTAAATTTTGTATTTTCGTCCATTCAAATTTTCCTTCTTATATTAAGAAGGAAAATAAAGCAAATTGATCAATTAAATAAAAATTTATAATTTTTTTTTCTTACCGAAACAATTCTGAGTTTTTATATTAGTCCAGTAAAACTTGTAAGGGGTAAAAAAGAGAGACAAAAAGAGAGAGAGAGAGTCAAACGGAAGTAAAATGGAAGGAAACGGAAGGCAACGGAAGAACGGAAGAAACGGAAGTCACCAACACTTTCGGAAGTCTTTGTCAGAATAATCGAGTTTTGGCGCGTAGGAATTATTTGGTTTATTAAATAACAATAACTGAAGTTCAACAATAATAATACTCTTAATCAATATACGGCTCTCCTCGCTACTCTCTTTCCTTACGGCACTCTTACAACAAAATCCTCGCGCCTCAAACATTCACTCACTTAAATGCACATCCCTCAATCGCTCTATCTTTTTCCACATACATCTCTTTTTCACTCGCACTCAAAATCCCCGCATCCATCCCTTCCAATCACGCAGTCACGTAGACTTCATTCCCACGGCCCAGTTTCTCAGTTTCAAACATACGCTAGACATAACCCAGACACTCTTCGCTAACATTCTTTCGACCACCCAAGATTCGTCCACGGTCACACTTTTCCAAACATACCCGGATCAGTCTCACTCGCAACCATAAATACATTCACACCACCACTCGAGAGGCCCATCCTACTGGCGCCGTCCCGTCGCAGGTACTGGCGACTCTTACAAACTTAAAAAATTTTTAAAGTGTAAAGTATTAAACATTTATAGAAATATGTATAAATCACTTGTATTAAGAAAATTTATTAATAAATGGAATTATACGAAATTTCTCTTGAAATTACTCGCTATAGGAATACTTTTTACATTTCCTATTGTTGAAATAGAAAACACCGAACAACTGCACGTCTTCCGCTGCGCGACTCGAGTAAGCTTGGCAATCTTCGGCACGGTCCGGTTACCGGGTCCGCGAGCGTTAGCGAGACAGTCGATGATCGGTCATCAAACCGGGACACGTGGAATGCCATAATAGCTCGTTATATGAATAAACTGTTATTTATAATTAACCGTTAACTACGAAAAGTTATTTGTGAATCCCCATAAATATCTACACCTATAAATCAAATACTATTTACCATCAGTGATTTAAAATTAAATTTTTATAATGTTGGTACGCTATTTCTTTTCGGTGAACCCCTTGGCTTCGATAGTATTCATTTGTTTGCTCGTTATTCAATTATTTTTAAAATCTAACGTGAAAACGTGCAAAGTACGACACAAAATGAAAGCAACATCTGTTGGTAAGCTAAAAATAATTTTTAATTTGTTTAACGAAGGACATTCGTACTTGTCTATAGTAAACGTAGTCAACAGAAGTCATTTTACAATTAGAAGTGTTGTTAAAGGGTTTTCTGATAAACAAAATATTCTAAGTGCTTCGCGATGTGATCAATTTGAAAAACTGAGTGTACGAAAAAAAAGAAAAAATATTAATATCGTAAAAGAAACACCAACTAATTCTACGTCAGAAATAGAGGCAAAAATAAACGAAAATTTTAATAAACAAGTACATAGAATAGCTATTTGTCAATTATTAAACAAGGTAGGATACCGATTGCGAGTTGCGAAACGAAAGCCAACCATAAGTAAAGTTAATCAAGAATAAGGATTACAGTTTGCAAATGATTATATTACAAAAGAAAATTAAATATTCGTCTAAATAATCGTCTAAATTAAATATTTTCCAAAATGATGGACGTATTTTCATTTGAAGACGATCTAGTACCGATCTAGATCCAAAAAACGTTCAGCATACAATTAACACGTTAACCGCCACGCCGATTTTGGTCGACTCTCCGTTAGGCTGTGTACTGTGATAGTAATTCAAAAGCATTTGGTCGCAAAATAATTAGGAATTTAAGAAGAAAATTGTAAAGGCCTGCAAAGGAAGATGGTAACTTTGTTTAATGTGATTTAAAGAACTCGTTAATGAATTATAAGGTATTATATTTTGAAATTGATACTGCCAGTTTTCGGAAATCAACGACGCCTAAACGAAAACCGGTATCGCGCTTAACGCGTTGAACATGGGCGGTGGCCGGATTAAAAATTCTAACCAAAACCTAAACCCAATTGATAGTATTCACTTTTAATTGAATTGTGACAGATATTTCTTCTAGCTTCTCATGTACAGTTGTGCACGAGGCTTTTAAGCACTCCTGATCGTCAGTTATAAACAAAAGATAAGCGACGGACGCGTACCGATGTATACATTGCCATGGAAGCATAAGTATACGCACGATTCACTGTAGCAATAGCGATAATTTTTTCCAAACACCTAACAAATTAAAGTCGAGCGACGATATGCATTAGCCGACAAAAGTGTTCGTACATAAGAATGGATTTTGTTTAACTTAATATTATTGATATTTTAATAGCTACTTTATGAAATGTAGTTACATGTAATTAAAATTGTAACAATCATCTAGAAAGAACGCTATTGAATAATCGCGAAGATTCTAGTGCAACCCAGATCGCGAGCCGCATAGCAACGCGACCTGTTGACGAGTCGCGCTTCGATAGCAACGATAACATATAAATGTAGGATTGAATGTAATAAGGGTCGCCAGAATGATCAGGAAATGCGCGCTTACAGGGAAAATAAAGTTTAATATAATGTACAGGCAACGAATGATACGGACGGCGTGGTCTCGCTTTCCAATCTTTCTCCTAGTGATCGCGTTTCCGACTGCCTTCGCCCTTTTTCCGACACCTTCCTCTATCGGTCGTCGTCGTCGGTCTCCTCCTTGCACCCCCCCGTTCCCCGTCTACGCACTCCTCACGCACGCTTCCTTTGTTCCCTCATATATATCGGTGGCAGCCCGCGGATGGCATTTTCGCTGCACTCTTTTGGGAGAGAACGAGATAACGCCACGGGCGCCCATCAGAGAAGGAGAGTACGAAGCTTGGCTTTTGGACGCCTTAGCAGCGCAGGAGAGTACGGAGACTCGTACGTGGGTCACTCACTGAAGGAGAGAACGGCAGAATTATCTGCCGGTCGCTTCCTAGAGAAAAGAGTACAGGGGCCACCCGGACGCCTCATCACAGTAATTACAATTGAAAGACATTACATTTACCGAAAGCGAAGCATTTTGTACAATCTGTAAATACGATCCTGCACAATCCTGCCCTTCAAAAAAATAAATAAGTTATCCTTTCTTTTAACGGAAATCCTTTTTTTCCTGAAATTTAAATCTCCTGTATTTTAAAATAAAACAAGTACACGAAAGAAGTTTATAAAGCGGATCAGTATCTGACGCATTTCAATAATCTCTGGAAAACTCGAAAGTGGTATAAGAAAGAAAGTTTCTACTTGATTAGTTTGCAGTTTATTCAGTTTATTTAAAATTTATCGTAATCTCAATGCATGTTCTAAAATGAATTGTAAATAATTTTTTATAATAATAGCTAGAGAATAGATATCTGATCATTGTGGCGAATACGTAGTCATTCCGCCACAACGATCCACCTTATCGATTATTAAGGCAAATAAAACACATATCTTAAAGAAAATATCAGCAGGAGTAAAAAGATGTCTGCAGAAAGTGCAGCCTTTGTTCTTCGAAAGGAATACGAAGTAAACTACAGTTTATGTGCAATAAATGTTGTATTCCATTGCACAAAGGTACCTGTTACATAGCATACCGTGCTCCAAAGAAATATTAAAATACGTCAGTAGAATTATAAAAAGTTTGAAATAAATATATTATTAATCAAAAAGTTATTGATATTTATTCACATCCAAATATTTTAATAATATTAATGAAAAATCACCAGTCGCAGACATTTTTTTATGGATAAATATACCGGTCATTAAAGTGTCAAATGTTCATACGTGATTATATTATAAAAGCAAAAAGATAACTTTGTCATGGAAATATCGAATGAGCATTTCAGACAAATTTTTCTCTGCGAATTTTAGGTATTAACCCTTTCGGTACTACTGCCGCCCATTGGCGGCATCCACTAAACGATCTCTAGGTCCTACCGCCGCCAATTAGCGGCATCCTTAGAAAGTTATGTGAGTGCTACCACTGACCGCTAGCGGCACCCACGGAAAGATATGTGGGCATGATTACTCTCTATAGTACGCATTACTTTACTATTCTGCGTTTAAAATTCCCGGCTGTTCTAATCGTCCCATTATATAATTAGTAACATTCAACAACGTGCCTTAATTATATACGTTTTAGCTACGTTAGCTACTTTATAGATAAGCTACGAAAAACAAATTGGTATGTCTGCCTATATTGTTAATTTTTTGAATGTTTTTTTTTTATAATTTAAATTTAGTTCCCTTCAGGATGAGTGTAAAACGTTTGAAAGGATAACAATGGATGAAGGAAATCATTACTTCAAAATGTGATTCTGACGAAGAAAATGAATATTATTTAGCATTTTGCAAAAGGAGGAGAAACAATCCGACACGTGTACTTAGTACCTCGGAGTCCGAAGAAGCAACAATGCCTGGAGTACGAATTGATACTCCTTCTAGCATTAAATGGACATCTAAGAAGCATAGTCGAACAATTCTTAATTTTACGCCACATCATTCGAGAGTAGTAGGGAACAATTTAAGTCGTTCGTCAAGAATTTTAGATTACTTCCAACTGCTTTTTTCTGAAGATTTAGTTAAATTTATTGTGGAAAAAACAAACAAATACTGATGTCGAAAACTCAAAAGGGATTACTTGGACGTTTCAGAAGGGATGGATGTGGATGAATTATATTGTTTTATTGCTGCGTCGTTATTACTGATGCGAAACGAAAAGCTATCGTTAACCTATTAAGTGCGTTCGACGTGTATACACGTCAGGCCGAATCTCTTCCGCAGTGCGTTTGACGTGTATACACGTCATCGCTTGATTTTAACTCCGCACCTATGGTGGCCTTTGGAAACTAAATTCCGCGCTTAACAGGTTAAAAGAATATTGGTCTAAAGATAAGCTTCTCCGAAGCGATATTTTTAATGTAATTATGAGTAGGGATCGCTACTTTTCATTATTGCAAATGTTGCATTTTACGGATATAGTCGCCCACACTACTGATCGTTTACACAAAATTAATGAAGTAGTGGAAATGTTACGAACATCATTTAACAATGCATTTCAGCCATACCAACGATTATGTATAGACGAAAGTCTACTCCTCCACAAAGGCCGTCTGTCGTTTAAACAGTATATCCCTTCGAAACGCAGTAGATTTGGAATAAAACCATTCCTTCTTTGCGACTGCAAAGCAGGTTATATTCAAGATATAATCATTTATTGTGGGCCAGTACTACTGTAGCTACCGAATATCCATATATTGGAAAGCCAGGGAACATGGTAACGTCGCTTTTGCAATCTTTTCTAAACAAAGGCCATACTGTTTATCTGGACAACTGGTTTTCCAGTCCCACGTTGTTTAATCTACTCCACGTGTTAAGGACAGCGAACGACTTAATTTATGATACGGACGAACT
>SMSQ01021092.1:0-25565 GCA_019453375.1 Ctenoplectra terminalis
AACAAAAAACTGTCACTATGATACATTGAACGCTGCCTGTTCAGATGTTACTAATAGTAACACACTAAAGTAGCACCTCGACTTACGAACTTAATTCGTTGCTGTCCGCGGTTCGTATCTGGAAATATAGTTGTCAGTTTTATCAAAAATTTAATTACATAATATCCGTTTCCTGATTCAGGAGTTATGGAAAAAGTAAAGAATGAATTTATGTGCCATTATTGTTTCTATTTATGAAACCTCCGGTTTTGGATGCTTTGCGTAAAATCATGTTCCATTAACCCCTTGGCTACTGTGGGCGCATATACGCGCTCAGAAATTTTGCTTCTGTGACACGGAGAGCGCATATAAGCGCTTAACACGGTTTGATTTTCTGACACGTAGGGCGCATATAAGCGCTTTGAATATTTTATCTATCATTATTCCGATAGATCTTGTAAATGAATTCTTGTAGACATTGTAAATGAACTCTCCGGCCGTGTGGTACGACCGGCTCGTCTCAAAATCTGCCGTAGTCAAAGGGTTAAATAAATAAAGATATATATTCTTCTATTAAGCCTCTATAACCCGAATTTTGTCTGCTTATTGGAGAAAAAATTACGATCGATTACAGTTTTTCACTTTGATTTGAAAATGTTTTAACTAATAATTACTGTAGGTGGATCGTGGTGTCAGTGCGGTAATACAGTAATCAAACTTAATAACGCAGTGATAACTAAACAAAATTAATTATTTAAAATATAGACAAGACACGTCAGTTCCTTATTCAAATTTCGTTCACTCGTGGGCCCTTCACTTTGTTCTGGGACATCCTGTATAGAGTGCTTCTTATAAACTTTCTATGCGAAGACTAGTGTATTATCGTGAAAGTTAATCTAGCCGTAACTCAACTTAAGTTTACGTAACTAGACCCTTACTGTAACCTTTAAAAATTGGATTAACCGTCTGTAGCGCCATGTGAGTTAGAAATTACATACTGACGCTTTTATATCTAAAAAATTTTATTTTATTTGTTTATCATTGTATTATTCAATTTTATTATTATATTAATGTACTTGTATCAGACGTGGCAATTATTGATTGAAAACTGTTTAAAAATGAGAAACTATAATCGATTGTAATTTTCTTTTCTGATAAGCAAACAAAATTTCAGTCAGAGTGCAAAATCCACGTTTGTAAGGAATATGTTTTTCTGAAATTTATAGGTTAAATTACTGTAATAAAAATACGTATTAAATAAATAATAATCGAAATAATAATAAAGCCTAGATGTAAGAATAGTTACCAAAAGGCATAAGCAATTTTGTATAATAAATAAATATATAAATAACAAATATGAATATTAAGTCCTCTCAGAAAACATAGGAAAGCTTTAATCTGTGTATTTGAACGAAGTATATTTTTCGTTTCCTTGTATTTACATTATTATAATAGTTTCGTTTCAATAAACAAGAAATTTGAGATACAGATTTTTTTACGACACAAGAAATAAGTACACGAATACGAAATGCAATTACGGTTTAGTAATACTGAAAAGCAGGTATCTTATTTTGCCTATTGAATCTACAAGTGGTTGGTTGGCTATTTAAGTAGCAAACACGAGAGATGGGAGCAAAAAAATTTACAACACGCTAGACGGAATACTAAGCTGAAAATTGAACGTACAAACATACAACGTGTACGACAGTGAACAAATTATGCTTTTTTTCCAGTCGTCACAAAAGAAATAAAGCCAATGACGTTTCGTATATTGAGTATCACACACGAAAAAATCATAATGGTGACTGTAATTAAAAATTTTACAAATTTCCATTGAAGAAACATTTTCTTTTCTAATTGTAAGTGACTGAAAACTTTATAATAAAATCTAACTTTTTATAGCATTATATTCTCAATCCACAGCATCGTCGCTGTCCATAGCGTCCTTTTACGTGTATTTCACTTTAATACAGGATTTGCAAAATTGTATTAACAGAAAATTTCAATTTACAATGTATCGATTCCTTAAAAAAGTAGCAAATGTTACTTTCGGTCATTAAATTGTCACTAATTTACATGTTTCAGTAACATTTATGTACCATTATTACAAATTGATTTATCAGTATCCGGAGTATTTATCAGTATGAGGATAATTTTTTAAACTATTTCAAGATACTGTTAGACACCACGCAAAATTATTACATTGAACAGTAATTAAAATTCCACGAAACTTTATTAAGATTTAATAAAAATCTAGTGTTAATGTACCCATCAAAATGATCTAATCGACGCCCGAAAAACTTAGTGTTAATTGCCACTGTTTCGTTATTTGAAAAGTTCTATATATTTGAGTTATCTAATTGCTAAGCTATGAATTAAATAATGACGTTCTTCTATCGTGGTTAATTCAAGCAGTGTCCTTTTACGAACCGTGTATTTAATTTGAATACACTATTGGTCAATTTTTATTAATAGATAATTTCAATTTAGAATGTGTCGATTTCTTAAAAAAATAGTAAATATTACGTTCAGTCTCTAAATTGTCATGTAAATTAACAAATCAAAAAATGAAATACACTATTAACCCCTTGACATACAATGTCGAGTCAGACTCGTCATTCATTTTACGGGCCACTGTAGACTTTGACGAGTCAGACTCGTCAAGCCCTTTTTTCGGCGGACGCCGTGCAGTATACAATTAGATTACATAGTTGCTTCACTCGTGCGTCGATTCTTGTTTGTTTACAACGTTCGAGATGGTCCAGCCTATCACCTTCTCAACTTCAAGAACAAAAAAGCATCGAACACGTAAGAAGAAGCACACTGAAAGTAACATTCAGTTTAGTAGAAGTCTCGCACGGTGAATGAAGACAATATTTGAGTTTAGTAAAGATTATAAATAATCCCTGTAAAATGTATAAGTCGGATGCATTATATGAAAGTGACGATGATGGTACAATTGGTTACTCCAGTGATGATAATGAGATTGACACCAGTCATCGAAGTGTTCATACCCTTGACTATTCAATTTTTTAATATTATTTAGATGTTCTTTATTAACATCAATCTGAATGAAAAATCCAAATTTCAAAATAAAATATACTCTTTCTCAGCCTTCACGTAACCGTTCAGTTGAGCGAAATTAAATGGTATTTTTTGGTCGCATCAAGTTCCATTTAATTCGTATGTCAAGGGGTTAATAATGTAAATAATGTATATAGTAATATTTATGTATCATCGCTAGAAACTGATCAAGTTGACAATGAGCAGTTGTGCATATGCGGTTAATGCAATATTGAAATTAAAAAAAAAACAAAAAAAAAAGGAAAGAGAAGCGTCGCATGAAAATGTAAAGAAAAGACAACATTGTAAAGACGAACAAAAACAAAAGAATATATATGTTCCGGACCAGAGAGATCGGGTGCAGGGCATAAAAAGAGAACAAGAAAGCATGACAATCAGAACCAAGAGAAATAAACCTTGGCGCCAGTTTCTATTTCTTCTCGTTCACCAGTGCAGCAGAAGCACCCTTTTTTCCGAGAAAATAAAATCGTGGAACATGGTCAGGAATGCAAACACGTTTCCACACGAAATACTCGGAATATTAAGCACGCACCGCCTAAATAGTGATCACGTTTCACATTTACACCTCGCCCATCAGAAAAATATTTACAAGTTTTGGATAAAAAATATAAAATCGTTGCTAATCTTGTAACAGTTTTAAAAACAAATTTTATCAGTAATTCAAAAGTGATGGATCTGGTGATCTAAATTTGGGCCAGCTGAAATATTGAGTCACGTTGGATGCTTCATCCTATCAAGAATAAAGTTGTAGTTATGATTTATGAAAAAAAGAATTTGTGCGCAGAAAATGGGAATTGGCATTTGTTTTTTTTATATGTTATGTTGCTATATTATAAAAATCTTCAACATCGCAGCATAAAAATATTAAAAAGAAATACTCTCCTAAATTTAGCGAACAGGTAGAGCAGATCAAGACGAATAGGATCATTTTCTTTCGATACTGAAAAAATAATTAAAACTCAGAAAGTTAACTTTCAATTAAAAATTCGTAATTAACACCCATTCCATTTGAACGCCAATAATAAAATATTTTTTTCAGTTTAAAAACCTTTCTCTCGACTATTATTTTCAGTCATTAAATTGTCCCTAATTTGCATGTTTCAGTAACATTTATGTACCATCATTAGAAATTGATTTATCAGTATCCGTATACTTATGATCATAATTTTTTAAATTATTTCAAGTTACTGCTAGACAGCACGCAAAATTATTACGTTAAACCATAATTAAAATCCCATTAAACTTCATTAAAATTAAATAAGAATAAAAACTTAAATTCATTTTACTACGCTATTGGCAAATTCTTATTAACCCTCTATAGCCTGAATTTTGTCTGCTTATTAGAGAAAAAACTACGATCGATTACAGTTTTTCACTTTTATTTGAAAATTTTTAAACCAGTATCGTTGCAGTAATACAGTAATCAAATTGAATAGTACAGTGATAACTGAATAAAATTAATTTTTTAAAATACAGATACATTAGTTCGTAATCTTTAAGTCACACGGTCCCATAGAGGGTTAATAATATCGTAAATAATAACAGCTATCGTACGTTTTGTAACCTCTAATGTAACCACCCATAAGTTACTTCACGCGCCACAATGCAATGTCAACAAGTTTACTTATGATTCCGCGCGAGGAATTAATCTTAACACGTTAAGCACCACACCGGTCCCCGCGGACCGACGCTGAAATTTTCCTTTAGACGTCGTTTTATGGGTTTTATTAACACTAGAACTACCGGCGATTAAAGTACAGTTACTTGTACCAAAGAAATCAAAATGAATAGTATTTCAAAAAATACCTATAATAAAGCTAACAATTCTTTCTGCATATTTTTTACAAAAAATTGCGAAAAATCCTCAAAAATTCATTGTTATAAATTTCTAAAATTTCCATAAGAAATTACGAACAAGTCGTTTCGACTTGTTCGGTGGTTCCAGTGTTAAATCAGATTAAATAAAGATACGACTTTCTTTTCCAAACTTTTACAATTTTCTTCTAAAATTCTTAATTATCTTGCCATCAAATGCTTTCGAATTACTATCACAGCACACAGCCTAATCGACGTGGCGTTTAACCTGTTAAATACTTCACCTCAAAAAATAAAAAAAAAATAAAAAAAAAAGAATTGTTTTTCATAAAAAATGGAACCATCTTCCCCAACGCAAAAGTCACGAACAAAAAGAGTCATCAAAAACACTCACCAATTTTCTTCCACGTAAAAGTACGTTACGAACAAAAGCGTCCAAAGGATCAACGCGAGCATCGATAAGACGAGATCAAAACAAAGGATAAAGGGTGACAAAGGAAGCCTAAAGAGGATAACATGAGAAGACGCGGTAATCGTAATAAATTGAACTATCGATAAAAGAGGACCGGACGGAATAAAAGAACCACTCGAACAAGTCCTACCTTCAACCACCGTTCGATGACAAGCGCAGCTTTCCTCGTGACTCCGTTCGCGGATAAATCTTACGCAGAACATGTCACCCTCTCGCGCGACCATAAACGACCGTGGGCGACGAACGACTGCGAGGAATTCGATAATGGAAATGCAGCACGACGGCGTCGTTGGCTCCTGGTATAACCAGTAAAACCGTAGACGCTCGAGAGCTACCAGAGGAGGACCGGCAGAAAAAAGCAAGAAAGAGAGAACGAAAGGCCAGAGGAGCGTGGAAGAAAGCGAGAGAAAGAGAGCCAGGGAAAATACAGAGAGAGGGTTCAAAGAGTTCTGGCCCTCGCCCTGCAGTATTTTCTCTATGTGTCTACCTTTTCATCCGTTTCGCCGTGGCTCACCCATCCTGAACGGCTTGTATACGTGTTCGCGTCACGACGTTGGACTGTTTCATGCCGGTGAATGTTGCGGATTTGAAGAGTTAGTGGCATAAAAAAAAAAAGGGAAAAAAAATTTTCAAAATGATCAAAGTGCTCAAGGAACTGGGTAACCAGCAACTTCGTCGCGACGACAGTCTTTTAGTGGGTCGAAGAAAGTCTTGCGACCGAAGACTTTGACGTTTCGTTTCGTATCCGGTTGGTCTGCACGTTTGTGCGGTTTCTTATCAATGTGCAATTTTTCTGTTTTTTTTTTGTTGTTGTCTGAAAATGTTTAATAGAATTAGTTTCTGGTTTATTTGTACTTTACTATTATTCGCAAGTTTCTTCTGACGTTAGAATGGTTTGTGAATTTTATTCTTAAAAAGGTGAAGGTTTTTTGTTTAATATTAGAACTATCAAAATGGTCGAAATGACCCGTTCATAATTTTTTAGAGAAATTTTATAAATTGACTGTGATATCTCGGAGGCAATTTTCCACGATTTTCTGTTAAAAATGTGGACAAAGCTTTGTTTACCTCGCATTGCGTATTTTTTTATATACCTTTCATTACGATTTTTTCGGCCGAGACAAGTATGCTTTAACTCTTCGAAGCTTGGTGGGATTAAAAGTGTCCCACCTTTTTAATACCTAAATATGCATAGTGGAACATAAATAGTCCCTAACTGTATTAAATACGTGAGTTAATGTAAACCACTGTGCTATGGATAATTTTTAATTTTCAAGATGGTATAGAAAATATCGCTGTATGCATGTTTAGTTATTAATAAGGTGGGACGCTTAAAACCCTACCATGCTTCAAAGAGTTAATCGCAGGTAGTTCTAGTGTTAAGCGGTTCCGGATGGTTGTTCAGAGCGTGGTTTGTTATTTAGGGAAAAATTGGCTGTTCTGAAAGGTAAATTATTTTTGTGCTATTTTTGGGGTAATGTACGTTTTAGTATACGAAGGGCTAGTGTTTTCGACTGCCTCGGTACTTTTGTAACCATGATTGAACTCGTAGAGCAACACGTGTCGGAGATGCTCGTTTCACTTGAGAGTCTGTCGTTTTGAATCTACAGTTTCGTGTTACTAATGCGAAACGAGACGTTGAAAATAATTTTGATTGGGGAGAATAAACACTATTAAATTGTATCTAATGTATTATTGATGAACAATTGCTACTGTATGGAATTCGTTGTGAAATAAAACTTGTGCGAACTTACTGATCGATTCGATAGTTTTGTTTGCGGAGGATATTCGACATAAAATTTTTGTGTAAAACACGAATGTAATTTAAGATGTTCCTACATACAACAATATAATTGTCGCGTAACACAATTGTTCTACGGAATAATACAAAACTAATTTTTGATAAAAAAAAAAAAATGTTATTATTTGATTAGAAAACGAAAAAAGTCAGTAAAATTTAAAATTCATGTTAGAAAAGATCTACCTATAAAAATATGTGAATATTGCGAATATTATTATTATATATAATTTTTATTACAATAAATATTCTAAATATTGTGAATATTATTATTATATATAATTTTTATTACAATAAATATTCTAAATATTGTGAATATTATTATTATGTATAATTTTTATTACAATAAATATTCTAAATATTGTGAATATTATTATTACATATAATTTTTATTATAATAAATATTCTAAATATTGTGAATATTATTATTATATATAATTTTTATTATAAGTAATATTCTAAGTATTGTAAATATTGTTAAAAAAACTGTAATCGTTTAAAATTTGTAATATTTCTTACAACTTAAATATATGCAAAAATAATTTTATTCGTTAACATTAACATCAACACTTCAACGGGTGATTATTTTCACTGCATTTTCAGACGATATCGACAAAAATATTAGTGACGCTAGAGTTGAGAGGTCACGTGTACAGAATCGCAAAAAGTTTACAGAAACATTATCGGCTGCAGTCGCGAAACTGAAACAATTTAATTCACGCTCGTCAAATAAAGTTTGTTATCCGATGAAAGAGGACTCACAGCACGGAACATGACACCTTTCCTATCGGATTCGTTGAAGAGGAACCGACTTTTATTTTCAACGTTTCATTCCACGTTGTATTCCAGACAGCAGATACGCGACTCGTATTTTATATACCAGAATTCACCTGCGCCTACTCGATACGACACGCGAACGTCTCCGCGTATTGCTCTGAATCTTCCACTGAATCTTTTGCATTTTGCACGTTTAGAGGAGCTTGGAGCTCGGTAAACTGTCTTTCGCAAATGTAAAACGTGTCCGTATCCTTCGACGTTCCAATGCAATCTGAATCTTCGTTACGTGTCTCGCTCTTGGAACAAAGGGCTTCGCAAACTGTCGCGTCGTCATTGTATTGGGTTGTCCGGAAAGTTCGTATCGTTTTTTAAGGAAAATTCGACCACATTTAAATTTCCTTGTACATTTATTAAATTATATATCTTCCATTTTGTTCTATAACCTTTCTCCATCTCTCGCGTAACTTGAATATCCCATCCTTCCAAAACTTCTTAGATTTTTCAGCGGAAAACTTTTCCATATTTAACCCTTTGCACTCGAAAGACATATTTTTGCGATACCAGTCCCGAGGAACAGAGAATGGATTTTGACGAGTGCTTTCTGAAATATTGCACGAACCAGAGTTATCAAGCTTAACCCTTTGCGGTCCGAGCCACTTTTGACACTTTAACTTAACTAGTTCATATTCAATAAAATACTTTTAAAAACTGTCAATAATTTGTCTGAATTTTCACATTTTCATTGCCAGTAAGATATCTAGATAGAAAATTTTCCATTAAATAAGATTTTAATGTAAAAGAATATGTTTCGTATCCCGAAACTGAAAACAATGGAACAAAGTAAAATGTCGAGTCTGGCTCGACATAAGACCGCAAAGGGTTAAGATTCAAACACAATTAAATTTCCTTATACATTTATTAAATTATATACGTTCCATTTTGTTCTATAACCTTTCTCCATCTCTCGCGTAACTTGAATATCCCATGCTTCCAAAACTTCTTAGACTTTTCGGCGGAAAACTTTTCCATATTTAACCCTTTGCACTCGAAAGACACATTTTTGCGATACCAGTCCCGAGGAACAGAGAATGGATTTTGACGAGTGTTTTCTAAAATATCGCGCGATATTTTCGAGATATTTTTAAGATTCAATATTTGGTCTTGTATAATGTGTTAGGGGTACCGGAAAGTAATGTCGTTTTTGCGCATGTCGATATTCGATTGCCATCTATCAGCTCATCGTGTAGTTCAAAGTTGTGTCAAACGCATTTTAAGATTAGAGTGACTTGTTTACTCGTAAATAATTAAATCTTAAATTTTTTTTCCAATTTAGAATAAAATGGCCAGCCAAATACCAGAAGAGGTACACATCCGGCATTGTATGTTTTTTGAGTTTCGCAAGGGTAGTAACGCAACAGTTGCTACTGAAAACATTTGCGATGTTTATCCAAGTGCGTTAGACGTTCGTAAAATTGAAGTTAATTGAAAAGTGCCCGGCGATTGTCAACAGAAAAGGCGTTATTCCGCAACACGATAATGCAACACCGCACTGCGCAAAACGAACCCTGGAAAAAATTAATGAATTAGGGTGGAAGGTATTGCTTCACCCACCATACTCAGCCGATATTGCACCATGGGATTTCCATTTATTCCGATCGCGACAACATTTTCTAAACGGCAAAAAATTTGCAAATTTGGAACGATGTCAAAAATGCGTTCTCCAGATATTGTGCTCAAATATCATTTGATTTTTGTCGATCCGGCATTGAAAATTTGCACACTAGACGGCAAAAGGTTGTTGATAACGAGGGTAATTACATCATTGATTAAAAATAAAGTTTGAATTTAATGTAGAAAAAACGACATTACTTTCCGGTCCCCCTAATAAAAATACACGAAAAGTTGAAGTAAAATAATTATATTATACGCGATTCGAGTCGCTGCATCGATCCAAGTAGTGAGTGAGAGTCACCTCTCGAGTGCAGAGGGTTAAATGAATAATTTAGGAATTAATCGAAAACATATATTATGTATGTTACTTAATTTTTTCGCGAAGGAAAATGTTGCTTGAAATCATCTCAGGAATCATCCTTTAAAGGGACTTACAGATCTTTTGGGACTGTAAGTCCCAACATATAAACATTTGCTGAGCAAACGTATATTTCCGTTCTTTTTAATTCAAACGACATATCTTATGTTTTATTTGTACAATCCTAACAAGAAATTGTTGGAAAAATCAGCGAACAATTTTGAAACAGTGAAGATGGTCTTAACAAAGCAGAATTTTGCTTCTGTGTACCACTGAAATATTTTATAATTCATTGAAAAAGATCAGTTCGTTTTAATTTGTTTTTTTTTTTTTTTTTTTTGTTTTTTAAAAATGTACATTTCTTGAATGGAAAATATGAAACTGTTTTCAATGGTATCGAATAAAAGACAGTTGCGAGCAATGGAAAAAAAAAGCTGTTCATTCATATTTTACAAACCGTGAAATTAAAAACCCTATCGGAGGGCAAGCTTTTGTAACCGTGCTGTGAATACAAAAACGCATTCATACGAACAGAGAGCATTCATCGCCCCTCGAATATTGCTCGCGTTTCAAGAAACGCGTCCATTCGATAAATTATGGTCAAATGGAAGAATTGAGGCTTTTGCAGATACAACAGAGGTGTAACTGCAAATTTGCAAGCATTAAGTATTCAGCAGGGTCAGAGATTGCAGCTATCTTAATGACAATTGAAAAGAAATATTAATTTACATTTATACGCTAAAGCTCAAATGATTTTGCTATTTAATTGTTATCGTTAGAGCTATGTGTAGCAGAATATTACGATAGGATAGAATTGAATATTATGAATTAATTAATGAGCTAATATGGAATAAAAATTATATTAAAGTCTGTAAGTGTCGAACCTTATGGAACTGTTTTGTTATTTGAATAGTTCTTTATATTCGTGTTACTTAACAATTTGTTCTTAATGAATTCATCGATTTGACGCAGTTCAGATTTTGCGTTTAAGTTTAACAATAATGGATGCGGAAAATGTAAACTCAAAATGAAATTTATATACGAAAAATGTAGTAAATAGATCTCTGCTGATAGGAATATATTTATTTGAAGTAAATTGAATTAATGATATTACGAAAAATTTCTAAGCTATCAAAGTGGTCGAAATGACCCATTCATAATTTTTTACAGAATCTTTATAAATTGACTATGGAATCTCGCAGCCAATTTTCCTTCATTTTCTGTTAAAAACGTAGACAAAGCTTTGTTTCCCTTGCATTATGTATTTTTCTATATACCTTTCATAATTATTTTTTCGGTAGAAATAAGTATGCTTTAATCGTCGGTAGTTCTAGTGTTAAGGTACCCATCAAAATGATCTAATCGACGCCTGTAAACTTAATGTTAATCGCCACTGTTTTGTTATTTGAAAAGTTCTTTATATTTGAGTTATCTAATTGCTAAGCTATGAATTAAATAATGACGTTCTTCCACCATGGTTAGCGTCCTTTTACGTGTATTTCACTTTAATATTTGCAAATTTGTATTAACAGAAAATTTCAATTTACAATGTATCGATTCCTTAAGAAAGTAGCAAATGTTACTTTCGGTCATTAAATTGTCACTAATTTACATGTTTCAGCAACATTTATGTACTATCATTAGAAATTGATTTATCAGTATCCGGATACTTATGATCACAATTTTTTAAATTATCTCAAGTTACCGTTAGACAGCACGCAAAATTAATACATTAAACTGTATTTAAAATCCCATGAAACTTCATTAAAATTAAATAAAAATAAAAACTTAAATTCATTTTACTACGCTATTGGCAGATTCTTATTAACGCTCTATAGCCTAATTTTTGTCTGCTTATTAGAGAAAAAACTACGATCGATTACAGTTTTCCACTTTCATTTGAAAATATTTGAACTAATAATTATTATAGATGGATCGTAGTATAATTACAGTAATACACTAATCAAATTTAATAGTACAGCGATAACTAAATAAAATTAATTTTTTCAAATATAGATACATCAGTTCGTAACTTTTAAGTCACACGGTCCCATAGAAGGTTAACAGAAAATTTCAATTTCCATTGTATCGATTCCTCAAGAAGGTAGTAAATATTACTTCCAGTCATTATAAATTGTCACTAATTTACATGTTCCAGTAACATTTACGTACCATCATTGCAATGTCATCGTGTCTCACCTTTTTCTTCTAATCGAGATCGAACGAAAGACTGGAAGAAAGCGTTTGTGTCCCACGTTTGCTTCTCGATCGTCGCGCTATTCCCGTTCACGACAAATAAGGAACAGCGTGTTCAGTTAATTCGCGTCTCGGCTCGTGTCGTCCCGGCGTCAAACTGATTTTCACTTCCGACATTTCATTTGCCCTCGAACCCTCCGCGACAGTTCTGATTCGCGGCGCATCTTTGTGCGGATGCAATAAATGCACGCGGGATTGCGCACTGCTTCGAGGGGTGCGAGAATCGTGGCGGAGTTACACAAATGCGCGAAACACGAGGGGTTCGTGTACAGGTGTAAAATCTATATAAACGCACCGGTACTCGGCTGGATATGAACCGCGTATTAAAGAAAACGAGTGCGTGGAGTGATCCGTGTTGCTATGCGGTGAAAAATCTATACAAGGTTCCTTCTTCAAGTTCCAACTTATTATTTCTTCGTAAAAAAAAATTGTTTCACGCGATTTCAATATTATCAGTTGTAACAACTTGTTTGTAAAGTTTCTTTACGTTGTCACATTTTGTGGTAATTATAGAAAATTGTTTATAGTGGGTGCTCTAGTTATTAGGGCAACGACGCGAAGAGTGTGTTTTCTGGGCTCGAGTGAAGATAAGATCATAGAATCAAGAATAATGTTAACTTTTTGTATTTGTATGTGGTTATTTGACGATTGATTAGAAAAAATACGTGACAAAATTTTAATGAAGTTAAGTAGTTATTGAATAATAATAATAGGGTTTTAATATTTGGTGATAGCGTGTTTTGCTCCAATAACTTACATTTTTTACAGTTTTTTTCAAGTTTATTATATTTGTTTCATATTTCGGTTAAGTTATTAATTAATCGTTGCTTGTTTCGAATAATTTTCTTTGAAAGTTGTTTCTTTAATAAATTCGATAAAGTTTCAATGGGGTTGAAGTCTAGAGAGTTCACAGGCAAATGGAGAAGCTTGATTTATTTACTAAATAAGTAACTTTACAGTGTACTTAAATGAATAGTAAATAAGTAACTTTTCAGTGTACTTAAATGAATATATTTTATTAACAAACACTAGCATTTCAGAAAAGAATAATAAGAATTTAACCCTCTATAGGACTTAAAAGTTAGAAACTGATGTATCTATATTTAAAAAAATTAATTTTCTTTAGTTATCACTGCACTATTAAATTTGATTACTGCATTACTGTAGCGACACCACGATACATCTACAGTAATTATTAGTTAAAACATTTTTAAATCAAAGTGAAAAACTGTGATCAATCGTAATTTTTTCTCCGATAAGCAGACAAAATTCGGGTTATAGAGGGTTAAAGTAGCTAGGTTTTCAGTGAAGAATTTATTGATATATAATAATATAAAATATATAAAAAGTTTCGTAGAAAAATTATTTGATTTTATGGGGGGAATTTGATAAGATGTTTCAATTTCTTTTTACATCCTCATTTAAAGAGATATCACTGTCGATGTAACTTTCTTAAATGGAACTGCATATTTTTATTATTGCCAATTTATTAAGCTTTCTAAGATGAATTCATTATTATTAATCTTTCGTTGAGTTCTTATTATTAATTTCATTGAAATTAATAATTATTTCCGATTAATAATGTATAGCAAAAAATATTTTTGTCTTTTTTAGTTCAACTATTAATCCTCTACAACCTGAATCTTGTTTGCTAATCAGAATAAAAAATTATAATTGAGTACAGTATCTCAATTCGATTTGCACATTTTTAAACCAATAATTGATTATTCAACAACTCGTGCAAGGTCTGTTTCTATTAATAATATATAGCAAAAGACATTTTTATGTCCTTTTTACTTTAACCAGTAATTCTCTACAACCTGAACCTTGTTTGCTTATCAGAATTATTAATTATAAAAACTATATAATTGAACACAGTTTCTCAATTCGATTTGAACATTTTTGAACCAATAATTGATAATTCAACAACGCGTGTAAGCACTATTTTTATGAATAATATGTAGCAAAAAACATTTTTATGTCCTTTCTACTTTAACTAGTAATCCTCTGTAATCTGAATTTTGTTTGCTTATCAGAATTATTAATTATAAAAATTATAATCGAGCACAGTTTCTCAATTCGATTTGAAAATTGCTGAACCAATAATTTCTATAAATGGACCGCCTAGTATACTACAAAAATACCACAACATACTACATAAATATACTACAATAATGTATATTAAGAAAATTTTACAGTCACAACTAAATAGAGTAAAATTTTTTAAATATAGATATGTAACTTCCAAGAGGTTTAATAAATAAGAAACAATATCTTAATAAAGCAACCAATTCAACTCTTTTACCCCTAAGTTTCTTTATCCCGTTTATATTTCTACCTTCTAGTGTTTGCGAATTTAATAAATCAATTTGAAACGTTCGAATAATATTTCTCGTTAGCGATACGAAATTACGAATTCATAGCGAACGATCAAATTTAACGTTTCAACGCACTTTTAAAAATCAAACATCGCTTCAGCGGAGCGCAATTTTCTCGATTGATATCCGACGATACGGGCTCATCAGGCACAAGCCCGTCAAGATTTCGCTTCGATAAAAAATGAAAGAGTCTGTTTGCATAACAAACGACCCGCAGGAGGCCAACGTGCCGATTATTGCAGAGGGCTGTTAGCAAAGGGAGCGAAATTCGCGTCAGCAAGATCCCGTGCATGCGTTGCCATCGGGGAAGTTCGCACTTATTCAAATAAGAATATTAAATGCGAAAACGAAAAATAATCTCGAAAATTCAAATATTAAACGAAATATTATTTTTAAATGTTACATTAACATTAGGTTAATATTAAAGCTACCTGCGATTAAAGTATAGCTACTTTTACCAAAGAAATGATTATAACAGATATTTTAAAAAATATGTAATGCAGGAAAAATAAATGTTTAAAGATATAATTTACAAAAAATCATGGAAAATTCTGAAAAATGCAGCGTTAAAAATTTATAGAATTTATATGAGAAATTACGAACCGGTTACTTGACCGCTTTGGTAGTTTTAGTGTTAAACATGTCCATTTCATCAATTTTAACAAATTTTCTGATTTTGAAACAAATATAAAGAAGCTATTGAATTAATAGAAGAATTATCAAAGTAGTAAAAATGACTAATTTATATTTTTTCATAGAAATTTTATAAATATACACACTTTTGAAATTTGTTACTTAAGAATTTATTTCTCTTTATTTCACGGTTAAAAATTTGTAGAATTTCTATGAGTAATTTAATATTAATTTAAAAAAAGTGTATCTTTAAGAAAATTCCTATATTAACAACAGCTTCGTTATATTTGTCTCGAAACTGGAAAATTTTGTGTAAAAGAAAAACAAAATTGGATCGAAAATTGCTCCAGAGCTATAATAAGGTTACTCAACACTGAAAAAATCGAAATCGTCAAAATGACCAACTTCTAATTTCTTATATAAATTTTATAAATGTTAATATACTACATTTATGGAATTTTCTGCAAGATATATGCGTAAAGACCTGTCTCCGTTGCATTATCTATTTTTTCATACACCCTTCATTTTTATTCTTTTGGTACAAATAAGTGTATTTTATTTACCGGTAATTCTAGCATTAATTTAAAGAAAATTTAAATATAAATTATATTTATAATTCAATTATAAATAAAAATTATATATATTACAAATTAATTATAAATAAAATTTAGAATTTAATTATGAATAAAATTTAGAATTTGTTTATGAATAAAAATTATATTACAAATTAGTTATAAATAAAATTTAGAATTTAATTACAAATAAAAATTATAAATTAATTATAAATAAAATTTAGAATTTGATTATGAATAAAAATTACAAATTAGTTATAAATCAAATTTACAATTTAATTATAAATAAAATTAAAAAAAAAATTCATTTATTACCAGAAAATGTTAAACAATTCCCACTAAAAATGAAAGAAAAGGACCTAACAAATTTTTTATAATACCATATTCTCACAGTACATGCATTCAAAAAAATAAAGACCTTTATGAAACACAGGATCGCGGCTCTGGCGCTATTCAACATATAACTTACGCCGCTTCTGTCTATTTCCTCTATAATAGGGACTCCAGTATAATACATTATGGTTGGTTTCGACTCGTGCGTATACATTGTGCCTCTACTGTCTATTCATTGCGTACGTGCCTCGATCCGCATCCCATGCGTTCGACGTCCATGATAATACGAACCCGAAATTATGCGATTTACGAGCAATTGCAACGAGATAATAAATTGGAAGTGAATTGGACGAGCGAAGTGCTGGAAGGTTAACAATGTAGTTAACTATCAGAGGGGGACATTTTATTATCCCAACCGTAATTATGTGTGTTCAGCGTGGAATTAAATTTACTTGAGAAAGAAACAAAATTACGCGCCAAGTAATTTAACGGTGAACAATATATGTACAGTTTCCTATGTAATTACTATTTTTGTTAACGTATTTTTACGCGTATTTAATTTTGTATAGAGAAAATATGTATGTGTCCGAGAGAGACTCCTTTCGACCATCCCTCATAAAATCCACGTATCGCACGATTCTAAGTGTTTCGCTGCATCGATACGATGAAACCTGGTTTCTAATTGGTTCAACATTGGTGCGGACAATGGAATAAAAGAACCGAGAAAATAGAATAAATAATTAAGAAAATACAGTCCCTGGCCATCGAATTAGGATCAATAAAAATTTTCAGCATTTTTCATGTTTTATAACGTTGTCGCGATTCGAGTTTCTGCGTTAACACTAGAACTACCAAAGTGGTCGAAATGACCCATTCGTAATTTTTTACAAAATCTTTATAAATTAACTACGGTACCTTTAGGCAAATTTTCCGCGATTTTCTATTAAAAATATAGACAAACTTTTGTCCGAATTGCATTACACATTATTTTATATACTTTCCACTTTGATTTCTTCGGTAGAAATAAGTATACTTTTATCGTCGGTGGTTCTAGTGCTAATCCAAGGGGCGAGTGAGAGTCGCATCTCGAGCGCAGAGGGTTAAAATATTTGGAGATGAAGACGAAGTAAAGCGAACGAACGAAAAAATATAAATAATTATTATGAAGAATCTCTATACAGTGCGAGCAAAGTAGTTCTCTTTCTTTTCTAAATGTTTTGCGTTCGACTTGTGCCATTATGTATTGAAAATGTATCTCGGAGCGAGCTTCCTAAAATATCGCGCGAAGCAAAATTACAGAGCTTAAGATTCAATGTTGTGTCCTGTATAACGTAAAAATAGACGAAATTTTGAAATAAAATAATTATATCCGTTGTCGCGATTCGAATTTCTGCATTAACACTAAAGGTACCAAAGCGGTCGAAATGATCGGTTTGTAATTTCTCATAGAAATTTTATAAATTTACAACGATTCAGTTTGGGCAATTTTTCGTGATTTTCTGTGAAAAATGTGGGTAAAGATTTGTTCTCCTTACGTTACGTACTTTTCAGAATATCTATCGTTTTGATTTCTTTGGGTACACATAAGTCTACTTTAATCGTCGGTGGTTCTAGTGATAATCCAAGTGGCGAGTCAGAGTCGCTTCTCGAATGCAGAGGGTTAATCTCTGAAGAAAATTACACATATCGTCATAGTGGTACCAGTAAAATGCAACGGGTTAAATAAATAATTTAAATTTACAATCCATCGAGTTTAAATATTCGAAGGTGTGAATATTATTTTTAGTCATTAATTTGACATTAATTTGACGTTAATTTGACGTTAATTTGACATTAACTTACGTACTTTAACCCTCTACGGTGGGATGGTGTAACTTAAAAGTTAGAAACTGATGTATCTATATTTGAAAAAATTAATTTTATTTAGTTATCACTGCACTATTCAATTTGATTACTGTATTACTGTAGTGGCACCACGATTCATCTACAGTAATTATTAGTTAAAACATTTTCAAATAAAAGTGGAAAACTGTAATCGATCGTAATTTTTTCTCTAATAAACAGACAAAATTATATAGAGGGTTAAATTAAATTTTAATCTAAAAGAGTATGTTTGATATTCCAAAATTAAAAAGTAATGGAACATAATAAAATATCGAGTTCGACATAAGATCGCAAAGAGTTAACCCTCTATGGGACCGTGTGACTTAAAAGTTACAAACTATTGTATCTATATTTAAAAAAATTAATTTTATTTAGTTATCACTGTACTATTAAATTTTATTACTGTATTACGATACTATGATCCTTCCATACCAATTATTAGTTTAAAAACTTTCAAATAAAAGTGAAAAACTCTAATCAATCGTAATATTTTCTCTAATAAACGGACAAAATTATATAGAAGGTTAAATTAAATTTTAATCTAAAAGAGTATGTTTGATATTCCAAAATTAAAAAGTAATGGAACATAATAAAATTCGGGCTAATATTATCGGGTTAATAACATTTATGCTACAAAGTGACTAACAATAAATTGATAATAACTTCACCAGTGTTCGAATATTTAAAAGCAAGTAACATATTTGCAAAATTTCGCGTTATACATTATAACGACGTGTACAATAGATCCTAGAAAGGATGAACCGACATGCTGGTCGGGAGCAAAGAATTCAAGAACAAAGGCAGTTATTTACTTCCTAAGCGAAGAAAGAAAGGAGAAAAATCGAAGCCCTGGGTTTCATGAAGAAGCTGTGCTAATTATAAGCGCAAGCTTGTTCAGAGGTTTAGCACTCGTTATTTATACGTTTTGAATCATTCTGTAAAACCACGAGCAGTTCATATCCTCTATTTCCATCCTGCTGGACGGAAACGAGAAACAAAATCGCAGTAAAAACTGAAACATATAACCTAAAACGAACAACTTCTAAAAATTCGCTGTTAATATTTACAGTTTGTATTTTGCATAAAAGAAAACAGGTTCAATAACATGTTGCTAATTATGTGACAAAGGCTGCACCAGCGTTTCTCAACCTAACCCGAGCCTATCAACAAGATTGACCTTTTATTTTTTTTAATATATAAATAACTCTATTTTATAACTCTTTTATTTTTAAATATTTGTCAAAGTGTTTCTTTCATAGAAAAAATAATAATAAAAATAAAATATGCTCTCGGTCGAATTGTTTTAACGAGAATAAAATAGAAAGATACAAAATAGGGAACAATATTTTGAAAAT
Organism: Ctenoplectra terminalis; assembly: GCA_019453375.1. Taxonomy (NCBI): domain Eukaryota; kingdom Metazoa; phylum Arthropoda; class Insecta; order Hymenoptera; family Apidae; genus Ctenoplectra; species Ctenoplectra terminalis. Next base: position 19,366 of record SMSQ01021092.1, read on the forward strand.
CTTTGCTTTTTCTTCCTACAATTAATTTTTTTGACGATTTAATTTGAATAGGTCTACCGATTCCTTCTGCAATTATAAACAACACGTATTTGTATTATATAAAAAAAAAATTCCATAAGTTTTTAGCGAAATTTTTCTCAGATTCTTCTATAACAAACAAACCTGTTCAATAATTTTACTATAAAAATTCTTCTCGAGGAGGAATACACCATCGTCTACGTTTAAGTAAGAACAAATATAAATAAATTTTCAGAATTTAAATTCATAGAAATTCTACAAATTTTTAACGGTGAAATAAAGAGAAATCAATTCTTAAGTAACAAATTTCAAAAGTGTGTATATTTATAAAATTTCTATGAAAAAATATAAATTAGTCATTTTTCCTACTTTGGTAATTCTTGAATTAATTTAACAGCTTCTTTATATTTGTTTCAAAATTAGAAAATTTGTTAAAATTGGTGAAATGGGTAGGGTTGACACAAAAACTACCAAAGCGGTCAAATGACCGGTTCGTAATTTCTCATATAAATTCTATAAATTATAAACGCTGCATTTTTCAGCGTTTTCCGTGATTTTTTATAAATCAGATGGTTAAAGATTTATTTTTCCTGCATTATATATTTTTTAAAATATACATTACTGTGATTTCCTTGCTACACTTAAATATATTCTAATCGTCGTTGATTTAGTGTTAAGAATTAAATCGTTCTCCGTCTAAAACGAGCGATTCGAGAAGAAATTAAACCGAAATCGAAGCGTAAACTAATTAAAAAACGTTCCTATGCGACCATTTAACAAGTCAGTAGTGCTCCGATGTAGACGCACACAGCCGTTATTATGTTAACGCGACACGAACGTCAAGGACAACCGGAAATCTGTATCAACCCTTTCACGAGCTGCGAGACTCTTCCTTGTCGCAACAAAGGAATATTTGATGTAGCGAGCTAGAAAGATAATTAAATCTTTCCAGTTCATTATCACTTTTAACAATCACAAAGGGATCCTGTTGAAATGACTTGGCCACGAACCTGACACCGTTTCATCCCCCTCGACCAACATGGCGTTATCGAGGGGCAATTCTCGAAACCTGTGCTGAACCGGTACGCACGCGGGTAAGTATAGTATTTTTAACTCGTACGAACGTAAGAGCGAGGGAGATGGAACGGAGAAAGAGAAAGATTTAAGGGTCTTAGACCACCCAGTCAGTGGTTCTCTGTGCGAAGGACCTTGACTTGCGCGAAATTTGAACATTGTGACAGACATTTCTAAAAATTATTGGAATTAAAATATAATTCCGTTCAGACCGTAATTTCCGACAAGACTGTTTCACCATTCGTCATTTTCCTATTTATTATCATTTTTATTATCGTTTCTGATTGAAGATCGATATTATCGCCGTTGTTATCGATATACGAACGAACGTTGTCAGAAGATGTCGCTATTTTGAATCCTTTTTTTTTTTTTATTTTATTTTTAAAGTTGCATCAACCCGACTGGGTTATTAGCAACCACGCAATTTGACCGTCAGGAAAACGTTGATTTAATACGAAACCAATGAAGTAAATTTCACTTCAGACATGTGTAAAGCAGATGGATGACTGGGATACAGTCCCAGTGCAATTTGTTTACCTTTGTTGTACAAGAGTCAGTCTTAACCCCTTGCGCTACTTTCACGAGTCTGACTCGTGATGAAAATTTTGTGCCAAACTTGAATATCACGAGTCAGACTCGTTGTTACGCTTCCATGCCGAACGTGAATATCACGAGTCAGACTCGTTGTTACGCTTCCATGCCGAACGTGAATGTCACGAGTCAGGCTCTAAAGTATTTTTTAAAAGTTTTTCATCCAAATTCATTTGAATTTCCAAAGAGATCGATCGCGTGAAGTAAATACGAGCTTCCCGCGACCATTTCAGCGGCCAAGTTTGGCACGGCTTTTTCAGAATTTCGGCGTAGTGCAAGGGGTTAATTCGACCGTCGAGCACGCGTCACCTCATATGTATGTGTTAAATATACGTTTCCTTAATTTGAACGTTTACAATTATTCAGAAAAAAACCCATCAGTTTTGTACATTGATGTTAGTAAATTTAAAACATTGCACTCGAGAGGTGACTCTCGCTCGCCACTTGGATCGCGTGTAATATAATTATTTTATTTCAACTTTTCGTGTATCTTTACATAATACAAGACTCAATATCGAATCTTAAGCTTGATAATTTTGGTCTGTGCAATATTTCAAAAAGCACTCGTTAAAATCCATTCTCTGTTCCTCGGGACAAGTATCGCAAAAACGTGTCTTTCGAGTTCAAAGGGTTAAATTTACTGTCATTATCTTTAGTATTTTAGTAATCCATTTCTGGGTTGAAAATTAGTAGAAATATAAGGATGTATGCGAAGACGAAAATATATGATACTGAATAAACTGAAAGAAAGAGATTGTGCGTATTATGTGCATATAACGTAAGTTTGGCGTGTGAAAGGGAAAGGAAAAAATAATTATCTGTTGCCTGTATTGATACAAACGTGTAATTGTAAGATATGTTTTATGAATGGTTTACCATTACTATTTAACACTATTGTTGGCAGCTGAGTACCTGGATACCTACCCCTATATTTTTTGTAAGAATTTTTTTATGGTACTGTGAAAATATCGCATAATCCCTCTGGATCTCCATTTTTTGGTTATTTTTACGTCGATGTAAGATTACGTTGAAAGATTATATTCTGAGTACCTGGTTACCTTCTGATTGTTAAACAAGCATATAAATTTCGGTTGTCAATATAAGGATTAAGCAGCGATAGCTAACATTTGCTTATCTTATCGCAGTGTACTTCTAAAATATTTAATACTAGATACAGGATAATAAATATCAAGATAATAAATATCAGATAATTAATACCAAGATAATAAATATCAAGATAATTAATTAATATCAAGATATTTAATACAAAAATAACTAATATGAAGATAATAAATATTAATATTCATAGGAGAGACTAATGGGATTAGTTGACTAATTCCCTCTAATTGTGGAATTATCAAATATGTGTCGTATTATTTCGCGATATTAAAACACATTAATGAATATCTCATTATCTAACGTGTCGCCATAGCGGAAAATTCGCGTCTGATATCAATGAGAATAAAAAATCTAAAAGCATCAGCTATAAATAAATATTTTCGTTTTGGGTAGTTATATATTTTTCTCCACTAACAGGGGACATCACTTAAGTGCGACACACCGATTTTGATAAAATCTATGATACAGCGTTTAAGAAAATATTTGAAACGCATTTCTTTTTAATATTTTTAACACCAGATTTACGGAATCCATCAATTCGACGGATTTCAAATTTCCCGCTTAAGATTAACAAGTAAATACGCGGAAAATACATACTCAAAATAAAATTTATATAAAAGAATATGTACCAAATAACCTCTAATAATAACAATCTGCCAATTTGAAATAAAATTAATTAGTATTACATAAAAAAAAACTGTGTTTCAATGCACCCGTCGAAATGATCCAATCGAGGCCCGCGAATCAATTTTTTTAAAAAGTTTTTACACTTCTGGATTCGCCATTCAAAAATAGACAAATCATGTACTTAAACTTTCCTTCCATCTCCAATAATTTTCAAGATATGCTGTCAAATATCTTTTTCAACCCCTATTTTGGCCGATACCACCCCTTCAAAGTCAACGCAGACAGATATAAAAAAAAAGTAGGTGTCTAATATTTTCCTCGAGATCTATATCGTATCGAGATCTCATAAAAATCGACGTGTGTCAGCTCCGTAACATTCCTTGTTAGCCATCCCGACAAATTTAACAGCGAACGCGTCGAGATCTTTTTAAATTGGTATTGAGAACCACCGGTTTCTCGGGCTCTTTGGGGTTAAAGACCGGGTGCAGGTCTTACGTGTGCTCCGTGACTTCAATTTTCTCTCGTTGTCTTTCTTAGTGCTTCTCTCCCGTTTCCTTTCGCTTCCTTCTTTCACCGTCCTTCTTACTATCTTTGTCCGTTTTTAACCCTCTCTATATCCCTCCGTCGGTTACATTCTCTCTTTTTAGCACGGTGCTAATGAAAAAGACAGTTCATATCAACACTGACGGATACAACAGCATTTTTTTATTTTTTCTCAGTTCTTTTCCCTCACTCGCCGTGGTCCAAGGCGTCTCTTTGGAACTTTCCTGCAGGATTACAGGGCTTATACCGAGCTCGCGCCCAACTAGGGATTTCTTTGCCGGCGAAAACGATTTACCCTATGTAACTCTTCTGTAATTGAAACAAATACTATTTGCGTACTTCTGATTTATTCGATTAGCTTTCGCTTGTTTGTATTGCAGTCTTACGTATAAATGAAAAAATGTTTTATGCGTTTTTTTATTCAAATATGGTACTATAGCTTGAAGTACCGTATTAGGTATTTTCTTTTCCATTTTTTGTTTTGTTAAAGGATATAGGAATATATTTTGTATGATATTATAATTATGTTTTACGTTTTGTTTATTCGAATATAATACTACAGTTTGGTATACTGTATTTGTTCTTTACTTTTTGTTTCAATTATTAAAACACATACAAATAAATTTCATATTATTTTAAAATTGTATTTTATGTTTTGTTTATTCTAATATCGTAGTATAGTTTGAAGTACTGTATCTGTTCTTTACTCTTCGTTTTAATTATCAAAGCACATACAAATATATTTCATATTATTTTTAGATTATATTTTATGTTCTGTTTATTTAAATATGGTACTATAGTTTGAAGTACTGTATTAGCTTTTTCCTTTCTTTTGTGTTTTTATTAAAGCATATACAAATATATTTTATATCATTCTATAATTATATTTTATGATTTGTTTATTCTAATATAGTACTATAGTTTGAAGTGTTGTACTAGCTCTTTCCTTTCTTTTGTGTTTTATTAAGGCATATACAAATATATTTCGTATAATATTATAATTATAGTTTACGTTTTGTTTATTCAAATATAATACTATAGTTTGATATACTGTATTTATTCTTTACTCTTTGTTTTAATTATTAAAGTACATACAAATATGTTTCATATTATTTTATAATTATATTTTATGTTTTGTTTATTAAAATATGCTGTTATAGCGTTATGTACTGTATTTGTTCCTTCCTATTTTTTTTTTTATTTTTTATTTTATTAAAGCATATAAAGTATACAACTATATTTAATATAATTTTAGAATTATATTTTATGTCTTATTTATACAAATATGTCACTCTAGCACGAAGTATTTATTATTTCCTTTTTTTAAATTAAGATGTAAGCAAATATATTTCATATAAACATAGAAACACCAATTAGATTTAATTATAATTTTCTTTAAGCTAGTTACTTCCTGTTTATAGTAACGCTGTTTAATAACAACTAAGTAAATTAGGAAAGAAATTATATGTATGTTTGAGCCTTTGACAAACGCAGATGTTCTCGTTTTTTTCCTTTCCGACAGAGTTCCTATCGGATTCCTAAGGGATTAGCAGTCACGAGATGAGATCACACCATGCCGGAAGAATGTTCAACGCATGATCTTCCCCCTTGCCATTAACCTGTGACTTTTCCGGTGACTTCACATTCCACAATTCAATGTACACGCTTTATGCAGAAATAAAATAAAATAAAACTGAATAGGATAGGTACTTTGATTTTTGAAGGAAAATATATTTTTCATCCCTAACATTGTATTTATATTAAGGAAAATATATTTTTCATCCCTAACTTTGTATTTATATTAAGGAAAATACATTTTTCATCCCTACCTTTCTATTTTCCGTAATATTTCGGAAACTATTCACACCGTTACACAATAAAATCTATCATAAAAAATTGCACAATTTTTATTTAACCAATTTTCTCCCGAAGCGAATATTTTTCAAAATATTGAAGAAAATACATTTTTAATTCCTCATTTTATATTTATATTAAGGAAAATACATTTTTCATCCCTAACTTTCTATTTTCCTTAATACTTCGGAAACTATTCACACCGTTACACAATAAAATCTGTCATAAAAAATTGCACAATTTTTATTTAACCAATTTTCTCCGGAAGCGAATATTTTCCGAAATATTGAAAAAAATATATCTTACATCCCTAACATTGAAGGCTGTTTTCACCCTCTAAATATAGATGCCTGCCAACAAAAAAAAAAAAAAAA
>SMSQ01021093.1:0-14634 GCA_019453375.1 Ctenoplectra terminalis
ACCAATAACCTTCGGCGGTTGCATCACACGCATGTTGTGTGAGCGGTCGTTAAAGTGTTAACGAGCAGAGCCTTGATTAAAGTATTATGGAACGCGTATGCAAAGTACAGTAAAACTACTACTATAAAACTACTATGGAAGATTGTTAAAAAATAATATGGAATAAATACTATTGAAATCGTAATTATATTATTATTTTATTTCAATAGCGAACTCAAAATAAAGCTATAAATACAGTAGAACCTGTTTTTGTGCGGTGGATAGGGACCGCATAAAAGAAATCGTACAGAAAGATATTTGAAAATTTTATAAATTCTTACTTATAATAAATAAGTTTGTACGATGTACTACTTAAAATTTTTTTTATGCGGTGGATAGTGACCGCATGAAAAAAGTCTGACTTAGAAAATACACGAATGATTTATGAAATAGATGAGAGAATGCTTTCAATTACAGTACGTGTAAATGAAAATAAAAATAATTCAGTTATGGAAGGTTAAGAAACAATTTTAATTGTACTAAAATCGATCCAGGAGAGGCAACAGAATGCAACGTGAAATTGAGGAATTTGGTCAAGAGATCGTCGTTCGCGTTCCCATTTGTCTGTCTTCGCGCACAAGTCTCCAAAACTATTTTGGAACCAGGTATTAGAATCTTCCGTTCGGTATTAGATTAGTTTCTGAGATGAGAATTTCTCGAACCAGTGAGCCACGAAACAGTTGTACTTCAAGTTTTTAATATTTTCAGACACGTTCCAAGAGAACATATATTTCTGTAGTTAATTTTTCACCGCTTTAGAATCTTGTTTAGAATCTTATAAATTAGTCTGATCAAAAGTGTATCGTCTCAGCCTAAAAGTATCGTAATACTTTTTATTTTCTTCAGATTTTTATTTAATAGGAGGAACACTATTCATTGTGGATAACTAGTTCGTTCTTAAAAATTCACGAAGAAAAATCTACGCTGATTTCGAGCTCAAAGAAATTTGTAAAATCCTACAAAGCAAAGTGGTGTCCTAATAAAATCCATTGATTAATCACAAAATATTATTTTTTTAATTTATACTGTCGATCCACAGAAATCATCGACGCCACTCAGATTATCTCATCTCAGTCTAAAAGTATCGTAGTATTTTTTTTTTTCTTGCGATCTTTATTTAATAGGAGGGCCGCTATTCATTCTGGATAACTAGCTTGTTCCTAAAAATCTACGCTGATTTCGAACTCAAAGACATTTGGTCGAAGAATACGGAAGAATTTAAGAAGAAATTTGTCTGAATAAAATCCATTAATTGATCGCAAGATATTTTTTTTAATTTATACTGTCGATCCAAAGAAATCATCGACGCCACTGAGATTATCTCATCTCATCCTAAAAGTATCATAATATTTTTTTTTTCTTGCGACTACTATTCACTGTGAATAACTAGTTTGTTTCTAAGAAACTACGCTGATTTCGAGGTCAAAGATATTTGGTCGAAAAATAGGGAAGAATTTAAGAAGAAATTTGTAAAATCCTGCAAAGGAAAGTGGTGTCTTAATAGAAGCAATTAATTAATCGCAAGATATTATTTTTTTTAATTTATACTGCCGATCCACAGAAATCATCGACGCCACTGAGATTACCTCATCTCATCCTAAAAGTATCGCAATATTTTCTTTTTTCTTGCGATTTTTATTCAATAGAGGGTCCACTATTCACTGCGGATAACTAGTTTGTTCCTAAAAATACACGAAGAAAAATCCACGCTGATTTCGAGCTCAAAGAAATTTGTAAAATCCTACAAAGCAAAGTGGTGTCTTAATAAAATCCATTAATCGATCACAAAATATTATTTTTTAAATTTATACTGTCGATCCACAGAAATCATCGACGCCACTGAGATTACCTCATCTCGTCCTAAAAGTATCGCAATATTTTTTTTCTCTTTCGATTTTTATTATCGCAAGAAAAATAAGGAAGGTCCAAAAATAGAGAAGAATTTAAAAAGAACTTTGTCCGAATAAAATCCATTAATTGATCGTAAGATATAATTCTTTTAAATCGACACTGTTCCTGTCTAAACGTCCACGATGACCGACATGTCGCTGAACGCGTTAAAATTTTCACTCTTTCCTGACTCGCAGAGACGAATAAAACGAAAGGAGTCATCGCGGGCCAAACACGGGCCAGGAGTCACGCCCGTATCGTAAACCCGATCCGTGACATCGGGTTGAACAGAAACTCATGCGCGCGTGCGATTACACGTGATTTTGAAATACGATTGAACCGGAGAAATTTATACGCGAAAGAGCGATCCGTATTTCAGGCCGATCGGGGAATTATAAGGCATTAAAGCGGCTCCATCGATAAAAGTGAAAAACGGACGAACGCGGCCGAACAACGGCCACGTGGACGCCGAAATACTATTTCTCCGAATAATAATCGTACGAGGCGAAGAATAAAAATGGAACGGAAGAGAAATAGGAGCTGTCGGAATTTTTATTAACCCTCCATAGCCGGAATTTTGTTCGCATATCGGGAAAAAAAAAAAATTAGAATCGATTACTGTTTCTTACTTCGACTTGAAAATTTTTTAGGCAACAATTGCTATAAAGATTGTTTGTTACGAGTACACTGGTATGGTAATAAAATTTACTTGCACGGTAATAAATATAATCACATTTAAAAAATGCAGATGCACGAGTGTTAAGGACAGCGAACGACTTAATTTATGATACGGACGAACTCTAGCTATTTTTGAGAACGGTTATTTTCACATCTGGCATGTTATTAGTTTACGACCTAGAAACCGGCGAATATTTCGGTGTTTGTCGATTTCTGCTCAATAGCAAAGCGCCGTACCCTAAAACCTCACCAAGAACTGACGCACGTGTACTTGAGCTGCGACCTTCTGACACCGTCATATCTGCACTTACCTGACTTGGGACTGACATACGAACTCTGAGGGCATGACATTGACCACCTCTCTTGACACCAGAATTTAGTACTGATTGGACATAGCATGCCTCCCACCCTCTTGGCGATGACACGCCTAACAAGGGTGTCTAATATTTAAGGACTGTCAAGATTAGAACTAGGATAGAATAAGATGAGAATTGAACTGTGAATAAGATTAGAAGTGAACTGCGAACTGCATGAGAATTGAATTGCGAACTGCATTAAGAACTGTATCTGAACGTGAACTGTACCAGGAACAACAAGTTAGAATTGTATTATCATTGAACAAGAACTGAACTAGAACTGTGAACTTTGTCTTATGTGATACAAATATATTTATCTGTTTATTGTTATAAAACGTGTTGGCATCTTTGATGCTATATTATCGACTCCACGAACACTGTGGGAATTAACACCCGGATAAGTCTCACTCGCAACCATAAATACATTCGCACCACCACTCGAGAGGCCCATCTACTGGCGCCGTCCCGTCGCAGGTAGTGCCTGACTCTTACACGTTCTCTATATCAAAAACAACCAAAGATCGTCAGACTCATCTTACAACCATAACATAAATTTTTCTTCCTTCTAAATCTCCTGTCCGATCACTTATCAACAGGAGTACACATGTTTGTCACGCTTCGTTCCTGCAACTTCTTCTTCCTGGCCAGTCCTCTCTGTCTCAGTTCCTACCTCCGTTCGTCTCTCGAGCTTCTCACGAACGTTGAATTTTAGTTCAAGCGAACCAACTGGCTAATTCGAAAAGTGCCGGCACGCTGCGTCAATTATCCTCCGCGTGTACCGGGTTCCTCGTGTCGGTGGTCTTAGGAAAGCTCCCTGACGCTGGGAGAAAGCCGGTCCAAATGACATCAGGGGTCCCGTTTCATTACGTCGAGGACGTGAAAGCCCAGCTGAGTCAGTGGCTATACCCTGTGGTGTAAAGGGAATTCCGTTATTTCCTTTTCTTCTTTTTCTGTTCTTTTTTTTCCTGTAGGCTGCGCGGAGATATTTAACGGCAAGCGTTCTTTTGTTTCGGACACTCGTGTGGGTTCCACTCGACGTTGGAGACATTGTTTTTGATAAGACAGGGATTCGGAAGGGAGTGTGTAAGATATTTCTGGGTTCTATGTAGCGGTTTTAACACTTTCGCTACGGTGCGCGCTAAGCGTATGTAGGACTGGGTTTGAAAGTGTTATTTTTAATTTAGTGGGTTTTTTGATGTTGTGGAAATTGATGTTGATGGGAGAATTAGGGGCAGCTGTGAGAGTGGGTTTGATTTTAGGGTGCTTGGAGAGCGAATTTATAATGTTGCAAATGAGTAATATAAATGTAGCAAAAATAATATAATAGTAACAGAAATTTAATAAAAACGTAGGAATATAAATATAGTAAAATAATATAATGCTAATATAAATTTAATAAAAACGTAGTAATATAAATACAGTAAAATAATATAATAGTAACAGAAATTTAATAAAAACAGACTAATATAAATATAGTAAAATGCAAAATACTATGATAGCAACACAAATTTAATTGCAGTCAAATAATACGATAGTAATATAAATTTAACAAAAACGAAGTAATATACATATAATAAAATATTATAATAGTGATAAAAATTTAATAAAAACACAGTAATACAAATATAGCAAAAATAACATAATAGTAATATAAATTTAATAAAAACAGTAATATAAATATAGCAAAAATAATATAATAGTAATACAAATATAGTAAAATAATATAATACTAATATAAATTTAATAAAAACGTAGTAACATGAATATAGCAAAAATAATACAATAGTAATATAAATTTAATAAAAGCATAGTAATATAAATATAGCAAAAATAATACAATAGTAATATAAATTTAATAAAAACGTAGTAACATGAATATAGCAAAAATAATACAATAGCAATACAAATTTATTAAAAACACAGTAATATTAATATAGTAAAATAATATAATAGTAATAGAAATTTAACAAAAACGTAGTGATATAAATATAGTAAAATAATATAATAGCAATACAAATTTAATAAAAACACAGTAATATAAATATAGCAAAAATAATATAACAGTAATATAAATTTAATAAAAACACAATAATATACATATAGCAAAAGTAGTATAATAGTAATAGAAATTTAATAAAAACACGTTAATATTAATGTGTAATAATAGTAATATATGTATAGTAAAGTAAATAACAGTGATGAAGAGAACGATCAAGCAATTGACCCCAGAAGAACCAAAACCATATTTTCACGAGTAAAAAAAAAGCATATCTTCATTTCAGCGAGTGCTTCCCAAAACATCTCACCAAGACTCAAAATTAAATCTTGCATAATCTAAAAATTCTCCCACTCAAAGCCTCTATTCGAGTTGCTGCATGTATCCAAGTAACGAGCGATAGTCGCCTCTGCAGCGCGAAGAGTTAACAATAACAACGAAATTCTTTCAGAAATCCGTAAGTAGGACGTAAACAGGAAATACGAGGAAACCGTATTAACCGATATGCGATGAGATTCGAAACTACGCGAGTTCGCTTAATAGGGGCGGATCGAACGGAAAGAAAAAGAAAGAGGGTAGGAAGTTTTCTCGTTTATCCTTAAATTTCTTGTGATCGTGAGTTAACCAGCACGCACGTGTATGTACATGTAGATGCTGCGATGTTGATCAGGGAACAACGCCATGTTTTTCCACTCCCCTAAGTAATCCAGATAACAAAGTTCCTCTCAATCTGGCCTATCATCGCATCAATATCCGCTGGCTGCGTCCCGTGCCACCATCTCAATATTTCCTTCGGCGAGAAGGCTTCGCTGTTGATCGCATTACTTGCTCTCGAGAAAGGATATTGCGAAACAGAGAGCCTGTTCGATAGCTCTTCGCTTGTGTGCGATTATAGAGGGTATCTAAAATGAAATTAAAGGCTGTTAAAGAAATTGGATGATTTAAAGCAACTTTTTCCTTTGCCGAAATGTTGAATTTTGCTCCGTTAACGGGTTATTAACGAAAAGCACTGGGCAGTCGGAGAGTGTTGGCAAGGAGTCACGCTCGAGTTCGAGTTACTCGGTGGGAATGGAAAAATTAAATTGAAGTTACTTAAGAGGGAAACGATTTGGATGGTGTTTGAATAATGTGGGTGAATTTAAAATTAATTTTATTTATATTTAAAAATGCTACGATTAAATTGGGTCACTAATTATAAACTTTCACACAATTCGAAATTATAAATCCAATTAACCTTATTTTTATTTGAACATTCTCTAATTTAGTAAATTAATAATCTTTCGTACGACCTTAAATAATAATTACAATTGATCTTATTCATTTTTTAAAATTCTCTAATTCAGTAAATTAATAATCTTTCACACAGCCTTAAATAATAAATACAATTAATCTTATTTATATTAAAAAATTCTCTAATTCAATAAATTAATAATCTTTCACACGACCTTAAATAATAATTACAATTGATCTTATTAATTTTTAAAAATTCTTTAATTCGAAAAATTAATAATCTTTCACACAACCTTAAATAATAAATACAATTAATCCTATTTACATTTAAAAATTCTACGATTGAATTCTGTCTCCAATTATAAATTTTCACACAACCTTAAACAACAAATACAATTAATCTTATTTATATTTAAAAATACTACGATTAAATTGTGTCACCAATTATAAATTTTCACACAACCTTAAATAATAAACACAATTACTCTTATTTCTATTTAATGATTCTCTAATTTAGTAAATAAATCAATACAATTAAATTCTGTTCACCAATTATAGTCTTTCACACAACCTTAAATAATAAATCCAATTAATCTTATTTATATTTAAAAATGCTCCAATTGAATTGTGTCGCCAATTATAATCTTTCGCACAGCCTTAAATAATAAATCCAATTAATCCTATTTACATTAAAAAATTCTACGATTGAATTGTGTCACCAATTATAATCTTTCGCACAGCCTTGAATAATAAATACAAATCGTAATAATCCAATAATATTACAGACCGTAAAATCAAGTTAGGAAACGAGTGCACTGCACCGAAATTTCTTACGTAAGAATTTAAATTCCACGATAAATCTTTTCCATTGGTAACTTTTTCTCGCTGCCGCTTTCCTGAGTTCCCTATGGTAATTTAGAAGGACAAGATGAAATAGTATCGTCGCGCAACGATCGCGTTTAACGCAGCCGTGGAACTAATGTCGCAGATTTCCTTCGACGTCCGGCCATTTTTCTTCGCTCCTGAAAAATTAAACCGAACGGTGTACTTTCCTCGGCGAGTTTCCAATTCCGGGGACGCATTCTTCTCGCAATTCTCAAACAACCCGTTTGTCTCTGCATCGATAATTTTCACCTTTCCAAATTCGAACAAAAATTCACTTACAATTATTTTGCTATATTTATTTTACTGTGCTTTTATTAAATTTATATTACTATTATATTATATTACTGTGTTTTTATTAAATTTCTGTTACTATTATATTATTTTACTATAATTATATTCCTAGGATTTTATTAAATTTATATTGCTATTGTATTATTTTTGCTATATTTATATTATTGTGTTTGCATTAAATTTATATTACTATTATATTATTTTACTATATTTATATTCCTAGGATTTTATTAAATTTCTATTACTATTATATTATTTTACTATAATTATATTACTGTGTTTTTATTAAATTTCTATTACTATTATATTATTTTACTATAATTATATTACTGTGTTTTTATTAAATTTCTATTACTATTATTTTATTTTACTATATTTGTATTACTGTGTTTCTATTAAATTTCTGTTACTATTACATTATTTTACTATATTTATATTCCTAGGATTTTATTAAATTTATATTATTGTGTTTGTATTAAATTTATATTACTATTATATTATTTTACTATATTTATATTACAACATTTTTATTAAATTTACTATTTATAGCAATCCATGTTTCAATGAAAAATCAAAATATATTTATTTCTATCAAAGAATTCAAAATAATAGGTATCCAAAAAGAATATATGATCTGAAAGAAAGAAATTTTTGTTTATGCTTTTTATAGAAAATCACAGAAAAATTCTTAAAAGTGCGACGTGTTGAAATCAGAGACGAATCATATGTAAATAGCATCATTTTGTAATTGAGCTATCTTTGTTAAAATTAATTGAATTGCTTTCATTACATCATTACATGGTTTGCCTGTTTGTAGGTTTCAAAATTATTTCTCGATGCGAAGCAATGCAGCTGCATTTCCCAGCACCAATTAATTGTGAAACAATAACACCTTTGGGTTGTTTCGAAAACGGTTAGATGTAATTACAAACGATACCAAAGTTGTAAATTCAACTATAAATTCAAAACTACAATTATAAATTTTATTTAATGCTGGAATCTGCCCGAAGAGGAGGCTGTCAATAAATATAATATTTTATCATTCTTAAACTCATCTAAGCAAGCTTTATTCAAAATTATATTAAAATCGAACTTAGATATTACCGATTGTTTGACCAAAAATTACTATAATAACGCTATCATCCCTGTACAATAATCGTTTTGCGGTAGTTTAGTCACTAATAACTCTATTTTTAACGTGACCATCTCAAAATAAACTCATAATAAGAAAGAAACATATTTCTGCTGAACCTAACCGAATATATAGCGCTCCATTTCCTAGCGGATAATATAAACCACCCTTAATTCGCTTCTACGAGCACCAACAGACAAACGTGCTCAGAGAAGCAAAGATAGAGACGAAGAAATGCTCTCATGTACCGCTTAGTGGTCATTAACGACTCTATTCTTAACGTGACGAGCTTAAAATAAACTCATAATAAGAAAGAAACATATTTTCCTGAACCTAACCCGAACCTATAGAGCTCCGTTTCGTAGTTGATAATATAAACCAACGATTCTATTCTTAACGTGACCATCTCAAAATAAACTCATAATAAGAAAGAAACATATTTTTGCTGAACCTAACCGAACATATAGCGCTCCGTTTCGTAGCGGATAATATAAATCACCCTTAATTCACCTCTACGAGCACCAACAGACAAATGCGCACAAAGAAGCAAAGAGAGAGACGAAGAAATGCTCTCATGTACCGCTTAGTGGTCACTAACGACTCTATTCTTAACGTGACTATCTCAAAAATATCTCATAATAAGAAGGAAACATTTTTCCTGAACCCAACCCGAACCTAACCGAACCTATAGCGCTCCGTTTCGTAACGAATAACATAAACCAACGACTTTATTCTTAACATGACTATCTTAAAATTATCTCATAATAAAAAGGAAACATTTTTCCTGAACCTAACCCGAACCTAACCGAACCTATATCGCTCCGTTTCGTAACGAATAACATAAACCAACGACTTTATTCTTAACATGGCTATCTTAAAATTATCTCATAATAAAAAGGAAACATTTTTGCTGAACCTAACCCGAACCTAACCGAACCTATATCGCTCCGTTTCGTAACGAATAACATAAACCAACGACTTTATTCTTAACATGACTATCTTAAAATTATCTCATAATAAAAAGGAAACATTTTTCCTGAACCTAACCCGAACCTAACCGAACCTATATCGCTCCGTTTCGTAACGAATAACATAAACTAACGACTCTATTCTTATCGTGACCATCTTAAAATAAACTCATAATAAAACGGAAACATTTTTCCTGAACCTAACCCGAACCTAACCGAACCTATAGCGCCCCGTTTCGTAACGAATAATATAAACCACCCTTAACCCGCCATCCACGAGCACCAACAGACAAAACAAGTGACAGAAGAAGAAACGTTGGCAAGGTATCGGTGTGAAACAAGCATGTTTAAACGTAGCCACGAGGCTAATGTCGTAGCTACTTCCCCCGACGAAATTAAGGGAAATCGCGCACCGCTTGCCGCCATACGACAACGCTCGACGAGAAAATCGATATGCAAATCTACGCGCAAATCCTAGTAATCTTGCCAGCCCGGCCTGCAGCCCTTGCACCGCGGCTCTCTCTGCTTTCCTACGTCTCTTCCATTTACCAACCCTCTCACCCTTCGCTCTCCTTCTTTCTCTTCTTCGTTTCACAAATGTGTTCCACGCGCCACTTTCTCTCTATCATCCTGTCTCCGACGCTTTCGCTCTTTCAACCACCGATCTTCCGCTTTTGGCGCGCGCCTCCACCCTTCTCAGACGCGAAATGCGAAATTCGCGAACAGAGGGAGAGAGAGAGAGACCGGTGAGAGGTTATAAAGCGGGGTTAGCCCCGGGTCTGAAGGATCGTGTTCGTCGGCCACCTTCGACGACAGGGCTTTATCGAGGTGAAAAAGGTTGCTCAACGTCGACCTCCTGCCGCCACGAAGCGAGCATCCTCTCTCCTGCTTCCTCTCAGACCTCCATTCGCCCTCTTTGCTCTTTTCACTTGTTTGTCGCCTTACTCCCGCCGCTTCTTACTCGTTTTTCCCTCGCGGTCGGATTTTGAAAGGAGGTTTCATTCCATTCGTTGTTGGGATTGATCAACGGATTTGTGAGAATCGAGGTCTTTGAAATTATTGATTCCAGTTTTTTGGAATATTCTTTTTTTTTTTAGGTGCTCGTTTATAAGATTTTTAAGGCGCAGTGTGCGATGTGTGAATGTGGATGAGATGGTTTTTTGAAGAAATGGTTTTTCTTTGAGAGAAGTATTGTATAGGGTGTTTGGGATACTGTGAGGGAAGTGGATTGGGGTTTCTGAGATGATTTCGAGCAATGTTTTTATTCTTAAGTTATTTACGAGGAACAGTAAAGTTTATCTATTTGTATCGAAGAAATTGTAATAATATGTATTTGGATAAATAAATAATGCGAGGGATGCAAATCTTTTTTAGGGGAGATGTTAAAAAATGCGCGGTTAAAAATTGCATACCGTTTTGGTGATTTTAGTGTTATGTATAACAAAGTGTTGAAATAAAATAATTATATTTGGTGGTGCATTGATCCAAGTGGCGAGTGACAGTCGCCTCTAGTAGAAAGTGTTAATTGAGAACGAGGCATGTTTTCGCAAATCTTACGATCGAATAAATTTGTACTTGTATACTTTCGGAAGGTATTTGTATTCTAAATACTGATTTTAATTTAAACTTGGAGTTTAAAAATTATTTAATTTTTTTTTAAATTTAGATATCAATTTTAAAATGAAACTTTAAAAATCAATTAATTTTTTAAAAATTTAGAAATAAATTTTAAAATCATATTTAAATATCAATTCTGTTTAAAAAGTTTAAAAATTAATTTTGAAATCAAGATTTAAAAATCTATTTTAAAATCAAAGTTTAAGAATCAATTAATTTTTAAAAAATTTAGAAATCAATTTTGAAATTAAAATTCACAAATCAATTAAGTTTTTAAAAATTTAGAAATCAATTTTAAAATTAAAATTCACAAATCAATTAATTTTTAGAAAATTAGAAAATTAATTTTAAAATAAAAATTTAAAAATCAATTCATTTTTTTAAAATTTAGAAATCAATTGTAAAATAAAAATTCAGAAATCAGTTGTAAAATAAAAATTTAGAAATCAATTTTAAAATAAAAATTTACAAATCAATTGTAAAATAAAAATTTACAAACCAATTGTAAAATAAAAATTTACAAATTAATTATAAAATAATAATTTACAAATCAATTTTTAAATAAAAATTTACCAATCAATTAATTTTTTTAAAATTTAGAAATCAATTTTAAAATCAAATTTAGAAATAAAAAAAAAATTTTGTAATCTTTAAAAGTCAATTATATTTAAAACTAATTTCTTATTCGATATCATTTGCCATTTTCATCTTTACAAGACACGAGATATCTCCTCACCCATTCGCAACGTATCAATATAAAAAAGTACATTTCATATCCTAAAAATGAAAATAATAGAACAGAACGCGTCTTGCTCGACGCAAGATCGCAATGAGATTGCTCAACAAATCGGATTACGACGTGTCGCAACGATGTGTAGGCGCTGATTAAATTTCACTGAATAACGGAAGTGCGTGTTGAGAAAACTACGAATTGGAAGTTCGTGAAACAGGGAGAGTGTCACAGGTGTGTACGACGATTGCAACAACGATAGGTTATAAGTATAGCTGCAGTGTCCCACTTACGCTACACGAAACGGTTGTCTCGCCGGTAGTCTAAACGACATTTGCCCGGTATAAATCATTTTAAGAGGTCCAACCGTGAGCCCGTGAGTTTGTTTTACGACCGTTGGTTCTAGGATATTTGTGGAAAGAATGTTTTAACATTTAACCGGTGTACCGGGAGTATCCTATGGTTTTACAATAAATTGACGAATAAACAAATATTTATTATCTTTATTCTCAACATTTTTCTCTATTTCAAACGCCGGTCGAAAAATTGCATAATCTAAACCACGCTTCACAGAAGAACAATTCGATTGTTAACACATCTTAAGACAAACTCACGCCACTGCAATTCGCGCGCAAAATTACTTGTGCATAAAATATAGCTTTTGAACTATAGGTTATTTTTTAATATAACTTTCGGCTTTACTCTTTATCC
The DNA here is from genome assembly GCA_019453375.1 of Ctenoplectra terminalis. Lineage (NCBI taxonomy): Eukaryota > Metazoa > Arthropoda > Insecta > Hymenoptera > Apidae > Ctenoplectra > Ctenoplectra terminalis. Next base: position 12,524 of record SMSQ01021093.1, read on the forward strand.
ACTTTATGAAAATAAAAATACTTTCTCAGAAATCGAAGCCCATTTTTAGGAATTTACTGTAAAAAAAAATTAAGTTATTGTAAAACAAATCACTTTGTCACCAAAAAACCCACCGATAATTCGTAGAAAACGAGTGTACTCGTTTCCCGCTTAAGATGTGTCAAGGAGGACGATTTTATTTAAGTTCGAAAGAAAGAGGCCCGAATTTTGCTTATCGGAGAAAAAATTAGGATCGGTTACAATTCTCTACTTTGATTTGAAAATTTTTTAACTAATAATTTCTATAGATACATTGTGGTATCGTTACAGTAATCAAATTTAACTCTGCCCTATAACCATGGGTCACATTAAAGTACAATAAAAAGGCACAATATTTATGATAAAGTTCAATTTTAACTTTAACTGTAATTTAAATTTACAAGATTGAAAATCAGCAAATACAAAATACTTCGCGTTTGACAGAGTGTCAAAGACGTGAATAACTATTGCTCATATGCACGAAGATTGAAGAAATGGTAAACCAAAGGGTTAAAACTACAGTAATGGCTAAATAAAATTAATTTTTTAAACATAGATACATTAGTTTGTAACTTTTAAGTCACACGGCCCCATTTTTGCTGGCACTGTAACAGCTACAATTTCAAACATTTTTTCCATTTCTCTGTAAGAAATATTCATAAAAATTCTCATATTTTTTCCAAATTACTCCGAATTTTTTAATAAAACTGGCTAGACCAGTGTAAAAAATCTTCACAATTCTAAAAAAAAACAAAACTTCCAACACGCTTCGGTCCGACTTCGGTCGCGATCGTTGGCACATTCCACTAAAGATAGAACCTGAGAATTTTTTAATAAAAGTGGCTAGACTAGTGTAAAAAATTTTCACAATTCTAAAAAAAAACAAAACTTCCAACACACTTCGGTCCGACTTCGGTCGCGATCGTTGGCACATTCCACTAAAGATAGAACCTGAGAAAAGAACCAGCGTTTGTGCTCCCCGGTTCGCGAAAGGTCAGAGCAACAGAAAGGAAGACAATTAATCTTGGTCCCAATTATCGCGTCGTTCAGCGACTGTAATTGAGTCGGCCCCTTCCCTCACTTTCTCCTCCGCTCTACCAGTGACCCCAAAAAGTCGAAACAACGGGAAGGTGGAGGTTCTTTGGCCACACTTCTCGCAGTGGAAACATTTTTGCCCCGCTTGAGTACAGACCTGCTCGCCCTGGGCCGATGATTTATCAACGAACGAACGGCCCAGCGGTTAAACGCTGTTCGTCGACGCCCTTCGATTTAGGCTGTTCGTTTTCTTTCCTATTTCCTATGATTTCGTACTTAAAAATGAGGACTCGAGTGTAGCTAACAAGGGACGTTCGGTAATATTTTAACGCTGGCTATTAATTTTCATTCGCACGTGACGTTTTTATGGCTAAATTAATTTTTTGGAATAGTTTAACGACTCAATTAATATTTACGATTCGTCGCGATGTATGTTCATTTATGTAATATAAAAGAAAAGCTGGAAAATATCGTATGCGCTGTACGAACCATAGAAATGAACAAAAATATATATTTTGTATTTAATCTTTTTTTTCCATTTAATCGACAACTGAAGGAATTAAAAGTAGATTTTCTTGTTACGTTACCGGAAAACGAAACCCTGCGTATTTTATAACGATTGGTTAGCGAAATGAATGAACGTTACAATACCGAAAAAGTAGAAAACAATGTGTCAGTACAGCCATCACATCGGTGGGTCTGTGCGCGCAACATTTTCTTATTTCAAAGACCACGTTTTAATTCGTTGCGAAACATATTTTTATTCGTTTCACGAGAAAGGCCGTAATTCCAAACAAAGTAGCAAAATGTCACGAATAAATAAAGAGAATGAAAGTCGAGATGAATTATTGTTCGACGAAAACGAACATTGCGACAATACCAAAATAATAGGAGAGCACAGGAAACTTTAAGGGCTGTCTTCACTCTGAAAAACCGAATATCAGCGTCTACAAGCTAGCAAAGTTTCAAATCTTTTCGAAACGTCCCATGTAATGCATCTGTATATAGCGTAGGAAAATAAGAAAAGAGCTGTTTTCACCCTGGAAAACCGAATATCA
>SMSQ01021096.1:0-14237 GCA_019453375.1 Ctenoplectra terminalis
TTTTTTTTTTTACTTCTTTTAATAGCATTTCTATTAATGAGTGTTTTATTTCTGGAATTTCTTATACTAGCTTTATTTTGTTAATAAAGAGATAATTCAGTGTTTGCATCATCATAAGTTTCTTACACGCGGTCCGCGCAAAATTTTCAAAATTGTATTTGACCCGTAAAAAAAGGTTGCTCATTCCTGCTTTAGAGTGTATTAATAGATCTGTTACTTGTCAAAGAACGCACAATTACGATCGTTGTACAATTAGATGGTTAAAAGAAGGTGGATCTGTTGTACCAATCCTACCTCCATTCCTTCCGTTCGTCGTATTTCCAGCTCTGCGCGGTACTAAAAGAATGAAAAAAAAAAAATAAGGAGCTATCCGCCTACCGACAGACTGAAAAATCGCAGAAGAAAGAGGAATACTTCATTCGCCACCTGAACGAGTACAAAAAGAATTCTAATGACGCTCTAATTCATCCAATAATGACTATCTAGTACAATACACTAATTTATACCGAAGAAAAAAAAGAGTGAGAGATATATGAAACAATGCATGATACAAGACAAACCTTTATCTATACTTGTAACAGAAAATCACAGAAAATCACTGAAAATCGCATAGAAGCGATAGCAAACTGATAAATCTTGTACGAGAAACTATCAACTCGTCTAGTGTTAAATTCAAGCGCCGTTCTTCGCGGCTGCCCAAAGTGAACGATTTCTCTTTCACCACTGACATTTCTGCTTCTAAGTTCTCATTGTAATCTGAATCTAAAGATCGAGAAAGATCTTAACTAGTTAGCTATAGGGAACTCTTTCCAGAGCGCGCACTTATTCGACGCATGAATCCATCTCAAATTATTTATACCTTTTTATTCGTTTGTTTTATTTCGTTTCGACCTCCAAAGATTCAAAAAATATTGAAATATACAAATATATTTTAGTTTTCCCTAAAATTACAATTTAAATAGGAAACGGTAACTAAATGTTACGCACGACGGATATAGTCGTCGTGACACAAAACACTGCCATTTCTCCGTGACGAATATAATCGTCGTGACACAAAACAGTCCCATTTCTCCGTGACGGATATAATCGTCGTGACACAAAACAGTCCCATTTCTCCGTGACGGATATAGTCGTCGTGACACAAGATACTGTCATTTCTCCGTGACGGATATAGTCGTCGTGACACAAAATATTGTCATTTCTCCGTAACGGATATAGTCGTCGTGACACAAAATACTACCATTTATCCGTGACGGATATACTCGTCGTGACACAAAATATTGTCATTTATCCGTGACGGATATAGTCGTCGTGACACAAAATACTGTCATTTCTCCGTAACAGATATAGTCGTCGTGACACAAAATATTGTCATTTCTCCGTAACAGATATAGTCGTCGTGACACAAAACAGTCCCATTTCTCCGTGACGGATATAATCGTCGTAACACAAAACAGTCCCATTTCTCCGTGACGGATATAGTCGTCGTGACACAAGATACTGTCATTTCTCCGTGACGGATATACTCGTCGTGACACAAAATACTGTCATTTCTCCGTGACGGATATAATCGTCAAACACAGCTGACCGGTTAATTCCCAGGTCACCCGGTTCTCCGAGCCGATCAAACTCTCGTTCCCCTTTCCGTGCGTGATAAACAGTACGAACGAATCTCGTTACGCATTACCGTAACGTCATCGAATTATCAACGCCTGTACCCCATGGGTGTCCGGTCCCCGTCTATCCACGTGAACACGCGAGCGCGGTCTACGGGTACACGTGTGTGCGTGTACGAGGCACGCGGCATCGGCCATAAATAATGCATGGGCATCGTCGTGTCCCGGTCTGTAATTTGATTGCGGAGGCGTCGATTTAAAAGTTTGGCGCCCACCTTCCACACGGACGCGACCATAATGGCACCAACACGCACCGTGGCGTTGGTAAACGGGTGATCCCGGGGGAACGGGGACCAGCGAGGACTCGGAAGGGACTGTTCGAATAAAAGAGAGAAGGAGCGAAGGTTGAGAAGGGGGATGGAAAGCGAGAGGGGGTCGGTTCGTGTATCGGGTCGAGACAATCACACCATTGTTGAAGCCACGTGTAATTAACGATAGCATCGTTCGAGAATTATTCATTTATCATCGATCGGGTTCGTCCTCCTGTCCTTTAAGCGGCTACGGGGTGTGACGAGCCTCTCTGAAACGCGATCGGCCGAATACTTTCGCCCCTATCGACCTCGCGGCTCGCAACGAGGTTGAGCATGCAACTCGTTTCCACGAGTGAAAGATTGGTAAGAGTGGTGATTCAGAGATTTAGTTTTTTGGGAAAAGGTTCGATATCTTTGTCTAATAATATCGTGTGACAGACGTGGTACGTCGTTCGGGATACAAGTGGTACTTTTCATTTGCACTTGGTAATTTTCTTGGCCGTATTTGGAAGTGTAGACGTATTTTAGAAAGGCACCCTTAAAAATATCTTCAAAAAGAATGTTAACCCTTTCGCTACTGTATACGGCTGTAGTAGTTCGCCACGAATAGATTTCTGCATAATATGGGCGAATATAGTTGGTCGATTATTGGATATCAACAGCTGTAGTCGGTTGATGAGTCGCGTTCATATTTGGAAATTACAGGCATACAATGGGAAAAATAGTATTTACTGTATACGGATATATTAGATTAGATAATTTAACCTTCTATAGCTCAAATTTTGTCTGCTTATCAGAGAAAAAAGTTTACGATTGATTACAGTTTGTCACTTTGATTTGAAAATTTCTAAACTAATAATTGCTACAAACGGATCGTGGTATCGCTGCAGTAATTCAAACATTGCAATTCTTTGAGTCCAAATAAGTATACTTCAATCGTTGATAGTTTCAGTGTTAACACTTTACCGGCCGACTTATTCGATCGCGGATACATCTATTCTTGCAACTCAGTTTTTAAATCAAAATTCGCGAGCGCTTTCTCTTATTGCAGGGTAATTAAATTTAATAAAATTTTCTATTTTCGTAATGTTAGTATTAAGCAGCGAGCGGTAGATAAACGTTGGCTTAAAAAAGTCGATTAATAGGTTCCAGGTTGGTAAAGTGTTAAGCTTCTTCTGTAGCTAATAGGGGTAGTTATTCGATTTAACTCTCTGTGACATTATGTGACTTGGATTTTTCATGTTTTTACAAACGTGGAAATAGAACGATAAACTTCAATAAATATTTCCATGTACGTGGCACCAATTTTCCACCACAAGTGCTTAATTAACCAACTTTAAAAATCAAGAAAGATATACGATCGCAACAACCAAACTCGCTCATCCGCATCGGACCTTTCTCTAACACTAATCGCGAACCACCTCGAGCTTACCTTCATAAATAAATTACGAGCAACAACGAGACAACCCTCTTCGCTTTAAAACCGCATCAAACATCCGATCAAACATCGAAATTACAGTTCAATATACCAAAGGGCAGCAAACACTTCCTTCCTGAGCGGGCAGGCTCACGAATGTCAGTCACACAGCGCCGATAATTCAACCGTAGCCTCTCGAGGCTCGTCCATTGGCTCGTTTTGTTTATGGTGGTCCTAACTCGGTCCCCGAGTTAGGTACACACGAGGCGTGCACACCGTTGATCGTGATTAATTGGCAGGCTTCCAGGTAGACGAGGCTGGCCGGTGGCGACTTCCAAGTGGCGAGCCAGCCTTCCGTTCACCACCGGCCATTGTTCCATGATTAATCATCCATTGCCGGAGTCACCGTTTCTTTCGTGGTAAAAGCGTCGTTTCGATGTTTCTCGTGTTGTTACGACCGACTGCTCGATCGATCGTTCATCGGCACCGATTATACCGCGTTCAGCCGTGACCGACATCATTGATGAGAAAAGGGCTGTTTAGGTTTCTCTTCTTTTCTCTTCTTTTCTCTTTTCGCTTCTGTAGTTGTCGAATGTTTCCCCGAAATCGGATTGTTCGAGATGAATCGTTGTTCACGGAGACTCGTATCGATTCTTCGTTGCGTTTTTTGGTGATTTTATAGGGGAATCGTGACCAATTTTTTTTTATTTCTTATGGAAGGGTTGCGAGGTGAAAATTGTGAGGAAGAAGTCGAAATATGTGTGCCATTGCTAAGCAGATCTCTTATTGTTTATGAAAATAGCGAATATTCGTGGAAATATCTGTATTTAATCTGACTGTATGTTGCGAAGCAAAGAATCCGTGAAAAAATTAACGGTTTGACGAAACAGAGTTACAAAGTTTAACTCTTTGCACTCGTAAACTTCTTTAAGTTTCAAAGAACCATCATGGAAACTTAGAGCGTTCTTGTGGAAAGAGAAGAAGAAAATTATAAATGTTTACGATTTATTATTTGTTTGGTTAATTTACTTTAATTTTAAAAAGAAGTGTTTGAATCGATGAAAGTATAGAATTTAATTAAAAACATAATCTCTGAAGGAAATTGTGTATGTCGCCATAGCAGCGCCAGCCGAGTGCAAAGGGTTAATATTCAACATTTGGTCTTGTATAACACAAAAATACACGAAATATTAAAATAAATCAGTTATACACGTCCTAATCATCTAAATTGTGATCAAGAGTCGCCTCTCGAGTGCAAAGGGTTAATTTCTTCCCATTTTTCGACAAATCGAACCGCTTAACTTATTCATCCACATAATTATCGTTAATCTAAAATTATCAACGAACCATCCCATATACGACAACAATTATCTCAAAATTAATGGTCAATTAGCGGTCCGTCGAACGCGCAGGATGCGCTGAGCCCGGTTATCGAAAACAGGAAACGAAACTATGCTGTCTTATCTGTAGAAGAAGATACGTCTTCCTGGCCACGAAATATCTGCTACGACTACGAATGTTTCACGTTCGTTTCGGGACTCCTTTAACCAACTATCGCGCGAATATCTTTTTTTTAGGAATATTTTTTATCACATCGGATAGCTTCCTGTCGGAACGAGCCACGGTCGGCCGGTTTAATCTCTAATAAAACTTCGAAACAATTACAAACTATCAACTATTTTAATTAATTCTCGAAACGCAACAAAGACACAATATTTATAACAAACATTAATTATAATTTCAACTAGTTTCAATTTATACGATTCAGAATTACCAAATGCAAATTGTACAGGATGATTCAACACGCTTTTCATTTGACACGTTGTCGAATAAAAATTGATAGCTCTTTGAAATAATATTATGACAAAAGGGTTGAAGCTACCCTGTATAATCTGAAACCCATACACGAAATAAAAAAAGAAATAAAAGAAGAAATAAAAAAAGAAATAAATAAAACAAAGAAGAAGCAGCAAGAGAACATTTAATCAAATGTGTGAACCCTATTTTCATTTCGAAAAACCAAGTATTCAACCTCATTAACAACCACCACGATCAACGCTAAAAAGGGTTGAAGCTACCCTGAATAATCTAAAATCCATACACGAAATAAAAAAGGAAATAAAGAAAGAAATAAAAAAAGAAATAAATAAAGAAATAAAAAAAGAAATAAATAAAGAAATAAAAGAAGAAATAAGAAAAGAAATAAAAGAAGAAATAAGAAAAGAAATAAATAAAACGAAGAAGAAGCAGCAAGAGAACATTTACCCAAATGTGTGAACCCCATTTTCATTTCGAAAAACCAAGCATCCAACCTCATTAACAACCACCACGATCAACGCTCGGCCATAGAAGCGGAGGGGAACGATAAATCGTAGCTCGGAGGATGGATCGTGACCGGTCGGTTATCGAGTGTCGACAAGCAACGTTTCCGTGTAATGTGACATCATGGAAATCAACGATTCAAAGCGTTCCCGTCATAACCATTTACCGTTGACACCGTCTGCATCGTTCAACCGTTGTCAGAACGCTGCCTGCATCGACAATGTCGGTTAACAGAAGGCGAACGAAGCGAGAAAAGAGACGGAGAAGCCTCTTCAGAAGCCGGAAGCTAGCACCGAGACGTATTATGGCTGTACGAGGCTAATCGATCGGACATTTTCGTTAGATTCACTCGATAATTCGATGGCGAGTGGTCACGATCGAAGGAAGTCTCTATGGTTTGTTTAAAATTCGTTGACGGAAGAATACTAATCGTTGGAATTTGGGATTTGTCAGGCGTCCGATGATTCGTGTTAGGAGAAAACGATTCGGTGAACGCCGTGGAAACGAGGAATCTTAATTTTTTGGCCGCTCTTTGGGTATTAATTGTGCATTAGACGGTTTCAGGCGGACAGTGTCTTTGTGCAATGGTGAATAAAATTATAAGAGCTTCGGGGTTAGGTTCGGGTTGGATTGTTGAAATAAATTGGGAATCGGTGGTTTGAAAGAGAAATTTTTTACGATATTTGTTTTGAGTCCATTCTTGAATAATTTCCAATTTTTTTTCTTTTTCTTTGTTTAACCCTTTGTCTTATAATCGCGAGTCACACTCGTGGCGCCGATTCTGGATAAAATACAATAAAAAGACACATACAATTTCAGCTTTAACTGTAATTTAAATTTACAATATTGAAAATTAGCAGATACAAAGTACGTGTAATATTTTGTTATTTTGAGTTCGACAGAGTGTCAAACACGTGAATAACTAATATGTATGAAGATCGAAGAAATCGTAAGCCATGGGGTTAACTCCTTGCGACCACAAGTCACACTCGAGGCACAGATTATTGTTCAATTGCTACAAAGGCACATTGTATTTGCCTTAAACTTATAAAGTTTAATTTTATCTTTAATTGTGATTTTAATCCATAAGACTGAGAATTAGCAAATATAAATTGCGTATAAAATTTCAGTGTTTCGCATCTGACACGAAGCTATTTCTAATTTGTATAGTTAGTGAAAAAATAATGAGGCAAAGGGTTAACGATGTTTCTAAATATTTTTATGTATTAATTATGGAGTTTAGTATTTTTGTTAACAGTTGAGAAATATTGGACGTAAAGTTTCTAATTTTTGTATTATTTTAATTAATGAGATTTTGAAGAATCTCACGATCTGACAATGTTCTGTTTCGTACTCAGATATGTTTTGTAACCGGAGATTTTATGCATGAAGTATTTTTCATTTTTTTTCATTTTTTTCATTTTTTTTTTTTTTTAAGGTATAATAGTCTATGATGGATTCTAGCAGAGAAATTTGTTTTAAAAATAAGATAAAAATGTTAAACTCGAGGAACTGGCACACCAGGTCGTGTCGTCGAGAAGAAGCAGCCACAGATCGGCGAAAAAGATTCGAGCGGCCTGGCCAGAGACATTTCTCGCATTTCGTGGCGAGCCGCGGACACGTGTAGCCGACACGGTTTTATTGGGATTCGCAAAATTTCTGGGATCGGTCCGACCGACGAGAAAACCCGTCCGTACGATAAACGCTACCATATTATCTCGGCGAAAAATTTCTGTGAATAAAAATTAAAAGATTGGCGATTATCCAACGGTGGAATTATAATCAATATTACTCGAATCCTCTTTCGCCTAAAATTTTTTATAATTTCTATTGGTACAAGGTTGGATATGTACGAGAAATTTGATTTTGATAAAATTAAAGATTTTCCAGTATCCAGTTGCAAGCTGATATTAAATCACAAAATTTTAGAATAAAGAAAAAGAAATATAATTAAAAAGAATTGTTAGTATTTTATAGAAATGAATTGTACGAAATCAGCTGTTCGGAATTAAACAGAATTTTGAAAAAAATATTTGAGTACAAGGTGTAATCCTGCACGTTAATTACTATTTTGAATTAATAATAGTTGCTCTTTCGTTATCTCTCGATTAATTATATTTGATTTATGATCACTAAAAATTGTCAGTGTTGTTAACTTTTTTTAACGAAATAAAGACGGTTTCTCGTATTGAAACAAATTAGGAACCCTGGTATAAAGAAGAATTTTATTTAACGTTGTACTAATATTGATTATAATTCCATCTTTTAATAATTTTTATTCCAAGGAATACATTTTTTTTTTTAATATTTCTGTGTATCATTTTCGAGATATTTCCTTAATTTCCAACGTGGTAACATGATATCCAATGATATAGGACGATTACGGTGATTCCCCGTCAGAATGGTGAAAAATAGAAGAGGGGCGGAGGGAAATAAGTCGTAACGGCGCGTAATCGTCGCGATAAAGTGTTTTGATAATTTATTCACAGGATGGCTGGGGAGGTAGAAACGCGAGGAAGGTATCGGGTGACTGGTTGGAATCTCATTATTTTTTACGGTGAAATAATGGGGGGCCTGGCCGTATTTCTCATTGGGCCGTGTCATTCTAAAATTACACTCTCCGTCGGGCGTAAAGTAAATGTAACAAAATAAAGGGGCGAATTTATTCGCGTATTCTAAACGCTCGCCAAAGAAAAAAGTCTCCTCGCGGGTCTTTCGTACCTGATAACGATCTGACGAATACCGCCGATTTTCGGTGTAAGAGTATCCCGTTGCAAGCTGATTTTAGATCCCCAAAATTTTAGAACGAAGGACGAAGAAATATTGTTGAAAAAAAAATAAAGAAAAATTATAAATAGCGTAAAAGAAAATATAGAAGTTCTTCAAGTGTCTGATAATTTTATGTCAATAATAATTGTAGTAATTGTAAGGAAGTTAAATTATTTGCTATTGATAATTATAAAGAAGAGAGAAGCTATTAATATTTCAGAATTTAATTGAGAATAGAAAAATAGAAGTTTGTGATTATTATGAATGAACTTAACAGCATCCAAAAACCGAGTTTAAATTATAAAATAATTATCGCGTCAAGAAAACGCTAACTCGTAAAAGATTCTAACAAAAAACACTCAAACTGTCTAACAGAAAATTTCCATAATAATACAACACGGTACTACAAAAGATGAAAAAAAAGTAAAACGTACACAATTTTACGATGTACCACTTAATTCAAAAATTGGAATAAAAATTAAATTATATATAATCCTGGAATATTAAAAAAAAAAATCCAAACTGTCTAACACAAAATTTCCATAATAATACAATACGGTAATATAGAAAATAAAAAAAATACCCAAACTGTCCAACAGAGAATTTCCATAATAATACAATACGGTACTATAAAAAATAAAAAAAAATAAATAAAAGGTACACAATTTTACGATGTGCCACTAAATTCAAAAATTGTAATAAAAATTAAATTATATATAATCGTGGAATATTAAAAAAAAAAGAATACCCAATCTGTCTAACAGAAAATTTCCATAATAATACAATACGGTGATATAAAAAGAAAGAAAAATAATAAATACACAATTTTACGATATACCGGTAAACTCAAAAATTATAATAAATCCCCCATGAAGTCCCGTCAGACAGAACAATCTTATCAACAGACACCATAATAGGACCATCGTATAAAAATTCGTCCAAAGACAAGGATATCCAGGTTGGAAGGGAGGAAGCCCAATCAAATTCCCATGATTCCGAATTAGCAGATGCTTTCGCCAGATCGAATGGGCGCCCCGTGGCGACCCTCGAACAGAGAAACCCCATGGAATGCGCGGTCGACCTTAAGATATTCACGACAACTATATTAGCCGCTTCAGATAGGATCGGCATCATACTGCGCCAGCGACACGCTTAACCCTGACCAAGGTCCACCTCCCCACCCTCTGCACACCATCACCCCACAATGGCTCCCTATGGTTCACTGGCACCGTTCTGATTTATGCGAACCATCCTCTTCTTTAACACTTTTGTCTGAAAATTCACTTCGGACAATCGTAGTATTTTGTTCTGAGACCTGTTTCTTCTTTTTTTATTTTTTTATGTTTTTTTTTGGTGTGTGATGTCTTGGTGTTTTAATTGTTAGGAAGTATTGTAGAATGATTTCACTATTTTTCTGTCTTTTGTTTTCTTTTTGGTATGTGGTATCTTGGTGTTTTAATTATTTGGAAATATTGTAGACTGGTTTCACTGTTTTTCCTCCTTTTTTTTTGGTATGTGGTGTCTTGGTATTTTTATTATTTGGAAGTATTGTAGACTGGTTTTACAATTTTTCCTTCTTTTCTTTTTGATATGTGGTGTCTTGGGATTTTAATTGATAGCAAATATTATAGAATGGTTTCATTATTTTTCCTTCCTTTCTTTTGGTATGTGTGTTTTGGTATTTTAATTATTTGGAAGTATTGTAGACTGGTTTTACAATTTTTCCTTCTTTTCTTTTTGATATGTAGTGTCTTGGGATTTTAAGTGTTAGGAAGTATTGTAGATTGGTTTCATTATTTTTCCTTCTTTTCTTTTTGATGTGTGGTGTCTTGGGATTTTAAATGTTAGGAAGTATTGTAGATTGGTTTCATTATTTTTCCTTCTTTTCTTTTTGATATATGGTGTCTTGGTATTTTAAATGTTAGCAAGTATTGTAGAATTGTGTCATGATTTTTCCTTTTTTCTTTTTTTTTGTATGTGGTGTCTTAGTGTTTTAATTATAAGCAAGTATTGTAGAATGGTTTCATGATTTTTCCTTCGTTTCTTTTTTTTTGGTATGTGGTATCTTGGTGTTTTAATTATTGACGGTTGCACGACGAAAACTCGTCGAATTTCGACCAGGTGAAGGGAACCAGATAATTAAATAAAAGGTTTTCGGCGTCCAACAGCGTCGAGGTGTGATCGAGCTCGCTCAGCACGCCGCCCGAGTCCTCTTCGAGCGGATTCCAAACCGATCCTCGCGTGCGGTTGTTTAACATCCGCGGCGAGAAAATTGTTGATCGGTCGGATAGATACAGGCAGATGGTTCGGATGATGTTGCATGGAAATTGACGGTTTTCTGACGGTTTATGGCGAGTCTAGGCGCGCTTAATTCGAAGATCGAACCGGCATGAAGAAGATGGCCGGTTGTGCGCTTGGTTTTTGCGATTGATCGACGGTTTGTGGTCTTCTGCGGTTTTATTAAGCAATTTGTGGCTCGTGGTTTCAGGTTCTTGCTCCCTGGTTTCAATTTTTGTACCTTCTCTGATTAAATTGTACAGTGCACACTTAATATCAATTTTTAAACCGAAAGCCTTAGAAGAATTTATTTTTTACGATCGATGTCTTGACGTTTGAATTAGTATATATATTTTTTTTAATTATTTTATTTCGCTTCGCAATATTATAAAAAATTTTAAGTGTGCAATAATTTTGTAATTTATATTGGAAAAAATTAATATATTAATTCTGTGTCCTGTTAAGACAAATAATAAGAGTATCCTGCTTAAATTGTGTACACTGTGTACTAAAAATTAATTTTTTTAATTCAGATGCTTTTGAAAAATTAATTATCATTTGCAAATTTGTTTTTTTATGATCGATGTCTTCATATTTGAATTATATATATATTTTTTTTAATTATCTCTGATTTTAACCCTATTGTCCTCCTTACTCAATAATATTATAAAAACTGTAAATGTAGAATAATTTTGTAATTTATATTACTAAGTATTAATTTTTTTAATTCAGAAGCTTTAGAAAAATGATTCATCGTTCAAAAATTTGTTGTTTGATGTTTCAATTATACATACATATTTTTTTTTTAATTATCTCTGATTTTAACGCTATAGTCCCCCTCACTCAATGATATTCTAAAAAACTGTAGATTTAGAATAATTTTATAATTTATGTGAAAAGGAAACGGGAGAAGGTTAGAAAGGAAGTTAATGAATTGCAAAAATTGATACATTAATTCTATATCAGAGGACTCTTATGCATCCAGCACCGTTGGCCAATAGCTCGGGTTGCCTCTGTGTATAATACAGATTTCATATGCTAATTCCGTGATTAACAATGCCGGGACGGAGCGTTTCATCATCCCGTGCTACCAGCGACGTCTTAATACCGTGGATTTACATGCTAATTCGCCAAACGACGCTGCAACCCTCGCTCAGGACGCCGGTGGACAATTTCTTCGCGTCGAATTATCTGTCTCTGTATACGTCTGCATTCCGCCATTCCTCTCAATCTACTTAAAATCTTCAACTCTTATTTCCTTCGCCACTTTCAAAGCTTCGTATTTCCAAAAATTGAGATGATGAAATTGAGATGAATCTTCAAAATCTCCAATTCGATTAAAAAGTAACAAAAAAAAAATCATCTTCAAGAATACTTGGGCCCACAGGACCACAGCTAATCCAAAACGGAAGTCTATCGATGGATTTCCCACACACGTGGCCGAACGAAACGCAAACGCGACCACAGTAGGTACGTGTACACGCTGTCAGACGGTGTACATAATAAATAAGAAGGATTTTTATCAGATCCCACGCGGACCCCTGGCTGCTAGCAGAGGTACCATAATGGCCGTAAGCTGATTAGCTCGTTGAATTTGTCCACGTTCTCATAATTGGCTCGATAAGCCTCGCGTTTCGCGTTACTTTATTCACTCGCATCGAACATACATAATCCTTGGAAATAAAAATTCTAGCGAATTCCGTCACAAAATTAAATTCCAATTCAATTTAAGAAATAAACACGTCGCTTTTTATATCTTCGAAAAGAAAAAGTTTTTTATATCTTCAAAAATAAGCCTCGCGTTTCGCGTTACTTTATTCACTCGCATCGAACATACATAATCCTTGGAAATAAAAAATCAAGCAAATTCCGTCACAAAATTAAATTCCAATTCAATTTAAGAAATAAACACGCCGCTTTTTATATCTTGAAAAAGAAAAAAAGAATACCTAACACCTCAAAGTCACCCTTTTGGGAAAAAAAAAAGAAAGAAAGAAAGAAATATGCGAATCGAAGCAGAGACATGCATCTAACCCGAGATTTTCGCTTCGACGTTGAAACGAGAAATAAAAAATATATATGTATATATCCGTGAATCCTAAATTGAAAGGCAGAGAGATGGGCTGGTGTGCGTGCCCCTTAAGCCCGTATTTATTCAGCGGTCGACCCGAAAAGCCCCGCGAGGGAACAAAACGTGCAACAAATAGGAGTTAATCGGCTGGCTACATCGATACTAAACGCGCGGTTCATTGTGTGGAGGCAAACGCCTGCTCGATATAATTGGCCTCTAATTAGAGTCCGGCAAAAAGTAAACTTACCCCTCGGCCAAGCGTTCCCCCTCTTCGACTCCTCGGGATCTCCCTTCCACGACGATTCTTCCTTGTTCGTTCGTGTCTCGTCGACTCGAGTCCACCTCCACCCACTTCTTTCATCCTATTCTCATCCTCGCCGAGCTGATTTTACTTTCCTCGTTGATCGTCTTGCTCCGACGACGCTTCAACCTTGCGTACGCGCAATGGTGTTCCCGAGGGTTCTGAAATATGGAA
The DNA here is from genome assembly GCA_019453375.1 of Ctenoplectra terminalis. Classification (NCBI taxonomy): domain Eukaryota; kingdom Metazoa; phylum Arthropoda; class Insecta; order Hymenoptera; family Apidae; genus Ctenoplectra; species Ctenoplectra terminalis. The sequence goes on from SMSQ01021096.1 coordinate 13,259, forward strand.
TACGTGGAATTAATGGAGGACCTGAACTGCGTCAAATCGGTTCCGTAAAATCTAATCTTACCATTTCTTCCAATTCTCAACGCAAAATTTCCTACAATAAAAACGTCCTTAACACGTTAGACGCCACGCCGATTTTAGTCGACTTTCCGTTAGGCTGTGTGGTACGATACTAATTGAAAAACATTCGGTCGCAAAATTGTTAAGAATTTAAGAAGAAAATTGCAGAGGCCTGCAAAGGAAAGTGGTATCTTTGTTTAATGTGATTTAATAGAATCGATTAATAAACTATAAGGTATTGTTTTTTTAAAATTGATACTGCCAGTTTTCAGAAACCAACGACGCCTAAACGGAAATTTCAGCGTCGGTCCGTAGGCGTGGCGCTTAACGTGTCAACTACCGTCTCAATCGATTCCTAATAAATAATTTCTCATCAAACAAAACGTTCCTGATCAACGCGATCCTTTGAAACCCTGCCACGAAACCGCTCGCCAAACACCACCAATCACCGCTCCATTCATCCGCGCGACCCTCCTATAACCAAGCCGTCCGATGAAATTCCCTAGACGCGATACAAAGCGAACAATGGCGTCCATTACACCGTCGCCGATCTACGCCACTGTGCGTGTACCTGTCAGCGCTCGTGCGCCGTTTTACGCTCGCCGCGTCTACTAGCTCTGCGACGACTCAACTAGAACCAGGATGGAGATTGATTTGCCTTTGTTGGCAATTAGCTAGCGTCCATTAGTCAACCGGTGACTTTTCAATCGGCCGCCCAAAACGAGGAGGATTGTAACGAGGCTTTGCCGGTCGGCCAGCCTCGTCATCCACGGACAAATGGATCTTCGCGGCCTTACTTAATCCCCTAAGTGGCAGAACCTTTAAATAAATCCTATCCTTCGCCGATGGCTCGTTTCAAGTCGGTGGAACGGCGATAATCGGCGGATCGATTGATTCTGGTTTTTTTTTATTTTTAGAATTT
>SMSQ01021097.1:0-13646 GCA_019453375.1 Ctenoplectra terminalis
CATACTTGGAAAAATACAAAACGCGTCAGAAACAAATCTTTGATCGTATGCTTTACAGAAAATCACGAAAAAAATACCCAAAAGCGCACCGTTAATAATTTCTAAGATGTGGGTAAGAAATTATGAACCGGTCATTTGACCGCTTTGGTTGCTTTAGTGTCAAAAAAGTTTACGAGTGCAAAGAGTTAACTCGATCCTCTATAAATTCCGATTACTGATATCAGGCTATGGTACTCGTTGGCTTCTGTTGGACATTCCTGTTTAGAAATGTGACACCTATTTATGTAACGTACTTTTGTTAAGTAACAGACACGTTAACATTTAGCGCGCGTTACGAGAAAGAAGGAAGCGAATGTGTAAATAAGAAAAACACGAGAGAAAAAAGTGGCGCTGGTAACGCGTGTAAATAAGAAAATAAAGGCGCGCCATAATACGAAATAATAGAAACTTGTTTCGACTCTAAAACAGTATCCAGCAGTACTTAAACCTTTAACTGCGGGTGTGGTTTATAAACCACCTTAATTTTATATTACTGAGGTGATATTCTACTTTAAAAGATTTTTTTTATTGTACTTATTATATTTTTATTTTAGCGGTATATAAGCCACAGCCGCTATTTGATATTAGCAAAAATTAACATGTTTGTACACCACACCTGCCTCTGGCTAATAATTTTAGTACGTGGTTTACAACCCACACCCGCACCAACAGAGATTGATCAGGGAACGAAATTTGGATCTCTTTGAACTTTTTTTAACTCTTTCGTTACGACATAATATATTACGCGCGTTCAAAATATATTTTTAATAGGATTGATCCAATAGGAATCAATAGTGCTCGTGTACACAGGTCGTCGCGTAGATGTCGACTATACGAATTAGGCCGGCTATGTCCCTGGCTATCGAATTAGGACCGCTACAAATTTTCAGCATTTTTCACGTTTTCCGTAAAGTTAAAAGGCCAGTTCAAATTGTAACGATATAATTTATTAACTACTAACATAATACACTACTACCGTACGTAACGTTATTAACACACGTTAATATTTTGTATTTCCACCGTTTGCTTTGACGACAGCTTGTATCCTTTCCGGCACGCTCCGTATACATTGCTCGATCACATGCTTCGTATCTTCATTATTTTCCCAAATATCTGTAATTTTTGTTTTCAACTCGGATAACGTGGCGCTTGGCGAGTTGCAAACTAGTCTTTCGAGTAGGCTCCAGACATTTTCTATGGCATTCGAGTCGGCAGAATTGGCTGGCCATGGGAGCAAAGGGATGTTTTTGGTTTTGGAATCGCTCATCACCAACAGAGTTTCATTATTATCACGATAGTAACAAATCAATTGCTATGTATACATCGTTATCAACGTGTATAGTAATAATTTGAACTATCAAAGATAGTTTTCCATATATGACACAACGTTATAGCCATAAAAGTGAAATTTTCGTACGTGGTCCTAATTCGATGGCCAGGGACTGTAGTGCTCCTAACGAAAGGATTAAAATTCGGACGAAACCGGTTTTGTATAGAATCAGCTTTAAATTGAATCCTACTGTATTTGAAAAGCAAAGGATATTTTTCGCCTGTAAATGACTTAGAAAAATTATGTGATCGAATTCAGCATGTTTGTCAAATACTTCGACAAAATTCTGGAATTTTCGAGAAAGTTGTAAGAAGATGGCAAGCGTATATGTAAAAGGAAGCCGGGTATGTGGAACGCTTTCTGTAAATATTGAGAAACCAGTAGTAAGTCAATCATAATGCTCACACACGATTCGATCTCAGAGCTTTCGACCTATGTTTACTAAGGTTTTTTTTACTCGCAATCGGTACGGTGTATTCTATGTGCACCCTATAAATATTGAATGGTTCTATTTGAGCACAGTGTATATTAAACACCAAACGCTTTATGCTCGTAAATTATATTATTATTGAAATAATAACGAACGTCATTTGCGAAACGCTACAGATTAACAAGATATTAAATGTTCAACGTTTTAATCAAACGTCTCTTTCCAGAGAATATTAACGGAACAAAAAGTAGGGAAATTTTTGAATTGAAATATTCATCTCGCCCATAAAAATCCGCTTTAAAGCAAATCAAACGCTTCTTTCGCTCTATTATTCCCTTGACGCAACAGAATTTAATACAACGACGTATTATACCTGGAATAAAATTCACCGGTTACTCTTTTAATTCTATACGAACCGTGTTCCGCTTGTTTCATAAAAAGACGGAAAATTCGTTCGAAAATTTCAAGCTTCGAAACTGTTTTACCTCTCTCCGCGTTGACAACCAAACTGGAGTTTCTCCATTGAACGACGAAAGAGAAAAATGCTTTAAATTATTTTTCTTCGCGTTGATCTATTACGAACGCATCGTTGTTTGTCAGAAGTGACGATATTAGGAAAACATAAAAAATATTCGATATACATACAATACACCAAAGCTCGTCTAAATAGAATAAACAACCACACCAATCCACTCGCTAAGAACTTCTATTCAAATTTCTCAAGAAGCATTAAAAAAAAAAAGAAAAATAGGAAAAATAATTCAAAATAATAATAAAAGTCTATTTCAGTGGTCGTCGGTAAATATATCGAAATTATCGCGATACCTTAACTGAAACGTCTCTTCTCTCCGGAGAATATCAACGGAACGAAAAACATTCAGTTTATATCGAGAAATCCGCTTTAACCCTTTCACGGTTTAGTCCGTACGTTGTACGAGCAGAGCGATGAACGGTCCGAGAGTTTAATCCGTATCGCTCCGTTCATTTCGTTAAACATTTAGACAACTCATAGACAAAGATATGAAAATGGAAGCCTTTTTTTCATTGCACGCAGTATTCGAGATCAGTATAAGCGTGATTTTCGAGCAAAGAAATTTAATTCTTTGCACTCGAGAGGTGACTCTCACTCACCACTTGGATTAATGCAACGTCTCGAATCGCGTATAATATAATTATTTTATTTCAACTCTTTGTGTATCTTTACATTATACAAGACATAATATCGAATCTTAAGCTTGATAACTTTGGTTCGTGCAATATTTTAGAAAACACTCGTCAAAATCCATTTTCTGTTCCTCGGGACAAATATCGCAAAAGTGTGTCTTTCGAGTGCAAAAGGTTACGTGCAACATTCATTCACAACTAGGGCCAATTATTAACTTTAAAAATAGAAAAGAAACCGGTAAAATCACCATTTTTGTTTCTTTTTCAATACAGATAGGACTCTTTTCGATTGTAAAAAAAATGGACAATTTTTGTGCCATTTTTCGTCAATTTATTAATCTGTGAAAGATTTAAGGCAAATCAAATGCTTCTTTCGCTCTATTATTCCCTTGACGCAACAGAATTTAATACAACGACGTATTATACCCGGAATAAAATTCACCGGTTTACTTCACGAACCGTGTTCCGCTTGTTTCATAAAAAGACGGAAAATTCGTTCGAAAATTTCAAGCTTCGAAACTGTTTTACCTCTCTCCGCGTTGACAACCAAACTGGAGTTTCTCCATTGAGCGACGAAGGAAAAAAATGCTCATTGACTTTTAAGTAAATGGTAACAACGTTACATAAAGGGTTGTATAAAATGGACGGGTACGTAAAAGTGGAAGTTTCTTTTGTACTTTTTCAATGCTTGAATTCAGCCTCGGATTGTACCCTAAAATTGTACGAGACGTGTAGACGTCCAGCTCGTTATACATCTTTCCTATGTAAAGTGGCCAACTGTCTCGTGAAAAGGGAAACACAAATGCGATGAAATTGTCGGTTCCTATTAGGGTAGCCTTGCACAACAACGGAATATATTCATTGTTCGCCTGCGCAATGAAATTAAGTCACTTTTCAGTTGACTAAAATAAACCTATTCAATGAGCTGGAGGGTTGACGAGCACAGAGGGGGACAGCTGATTCATGGTGAAATAGTACTCCGATGTTTTTCATGGAAAGCGTTGTACAAGCTTCTCATTTTTACGTTTACATTTAGTTTCAACCGTCTTTCTTGAAAAAGAATTGTTTGCAAGTTTAATTTGGTAATTATTGTTGTGGGGTTATAAAAAAAAATTATGCAAATATGGTGATCGAGTAAACGCTTGCAATTAATAGGGACGAAGTTTTAACACTGGAACCATCGCCGATTTAGGTATATCTATTAGGTTGTTCCGAAAGTTCCTTCCCTAGACGATTAAAGTAGACCTATCTGTACCCGAAGAAATCGAAATGATAGGTATTTTAAAAAATGCATAACGTAAGGAGAACAAATCTTTACGTGTATTTTTCACAGAAAATCACAAAAAATTCGTCAAACTGAATCGCTGTAAATTGATAGAATTTCTATGAGAAATTACAAGCCGGTCATTTTGACCGCGTTGGTAGTTTTAGTGTTAAGTCACACGGCAAAGAGATAGAGAAACTGTGATGTAAATTACCAGCTACCAACTGGATTTATACGGAGAATAATTGAATAAAAAATACTACGGCGTTTCTCGGTCATCGCGAAGCTCGAAAAAAAAAGGAGGTCGCTTTAAATTCGGCGTGATATCAGCGAGAAATTCTTACCCCATGAATCTTCATTTCTGCGCAATTACTTTGCAATTAAGCTTCGGCGAGGACAACTAAACTGCAGAGGCGAGTCTCTCGCACATCTTGTCCCCATTTCCGCCCTTTAAAATCACATCTTTCAATCGCCGTGAAACGACTTCTAGATTCGCCTGAAGCAATTACACGAACGGAACTGTTCGTGTTGATACGAGTTCGAACAAGATACTAGTTTATAAATTAACAACTTTTGCCATCTAGTGTAAAAATTTTCAATGCCGGATCGACAAAAATCACTTGGTATTTGAGCAAAATATCTGGAGAATGCATTTTTCACATCGTTCCAAATTTGCAAATTTTTTGCCGCTTAGAAAATGTCGCGATCGGAATAAATGGAAATCCCATGGTGCAATATCGGCTGAGTATGGTGGGTGAAGCAACACCTTCCACCCTGATTCATTAATTTTTTCCAGGGTTCGTTTTGCGCAGTGCGGTCTTGCATTATCGCGTTGCGGAATAACGCCTTTTCTGTTGACAATCGTCGGGCACTTTTCAATTAACTTCAATTTTACCAACGTCTAACGCACTTGGATAAACATCGGAAATGTTTTTAGTAGCAACTGTTGCGTTACTACCCTTGCGAAACTCAAAAAGCATACAATGCCGGATGTGTACCTCTTCTGGTATTTGGTTGGTCATTTTAAATTAATAAAATTGATAAACTGCAAAAAAAATTTAAGATTTAACCCTTTGCGGACTACCGCCGCATATATGCATTCTGCAGAAACCATCAATTTGGCCGATGAATCCAAATATGCGTTCGGCGAAAACAATTTTTTTTTTTTTTAAATCCGACGTTTCATATGCACCAACCTAATAATTTACTCCGTAAGCACTCAAATAAGCGTCATCCGAATTCAGGTGACGCTGCCTAATCAGAATTTTTCTCGTCACCCGAATACGGGTAACGCGGCGGCCAACGTGTTAATACAAGTATGTAAGGGGGAAAAAGAGGGAGACAAAGTGGAGAGAGAGTTAAACGGAAGTAAAACGAAAGGAATTCGGAAGGTAACGGAAGAACGGAAGAAATGGAAGAACGGAAGACACTAACACTTTCGGAAGTCTTTGTCAGAATAATCGAGCTCTGGCGCGTAGGAATTATTTGGTTTATTAAATAATAATAATAACTGAAGTTCAACAATACTACTACTCTTAATCAATATACGTCTCTCCTCGCTACTCTCTTTCCTTACTGCACTCTTACGACAAAATCCTCGCGCCCCGAACATTCGCTCGCTTAAATGCACATCCCTCAATCGGTCTATCTTTTTTCCGCATACATCCCTTTTTCACTCGCACTCAAAATCTTCGCATCCATCCCTTCCAATCGCGCAGTCACGTAGACTTCATTCCCACGGCCCAGTTTCTCGGTTTCAAACATACGCTAGACATAACCCAGACACTCTTCGCTAACACTCTTTCGACCACCCAAGATTCGTCCACGGTCACACTTTTCCAAACATACCCGGATCAGTCTGACTCGCAACCATAAATACATTCACACCACCACTCGAGAGGCCCATCTACTGGCGCCGTCCCGTCGCAGGTATTGGCGACTCTTACACGTATTAGAATCTAATTAATCAGTAGGTAAATGAAATGATCAGAGAATAAAGCGACGTTGAAATATTGTTGTAGCGAGTGTATATGCATAAAGATCGTTGACGAGCCGGAAATAATTCTGCGTCTCGACGATGCCGTCTCCGCGAACTTGAGCTTCATTCCCGATCGTGCATTCTTGAGATCTTTCAGAAGAACGCGCGGCAATAAAAGTGCAATTACCGTGGATCGTGTCGTTCGACGCTTTTATGAAATTTTTACGAGACCGCGAAATTGTGCATGCATCGCTTGTCCCTGCAATCAAGTTCAGTTACTGTTTACTTACCGAGAACGGCAAACTTCCGGAGCGGAAATGAGCGCTTCCACGTAGACAGTCAAACAAATGGCTCCGCTAACTCGATTCGAATAGTTTCGTTATGACTTTCGAGTAAAGCAACCCCCGACCCCCGTTCTGCTACTCAAAGTAGTCCTTAAATCATTTCTGCGTGTCTTGCGCCACGCTGACTTAACACATTACCAACGGGTGACGAAATTTCTCGTATTTTATATTTCATGATAAAAGATTATTATTAGTATGAAATATTATTATTAGTATGAAAGATTATTAGTAGTATGAAATATTATTATTAGTATGAAAGATTATTAGTAGTATGAAAGATTATTAGTAGTATGAAATATTATTATTAGTATGAAAGATTATTAGTAGTATGAAAGATTATTATTAGTATCAAAGATTATTATTAGTATGAAAGATTATTATTAGTATCAGAGATTATTATTAGTATGAAATATTATTAGCAGTATGAAAGATTATTATTAGTATAAAATATTATTATTACTATGAAAGATTATTATTCGTATGAAAGATTATTATTAGTATGAAATATTATTATTAGTATGAGAGATTATTATTAGTATGAAAGATTATTATTAGTATCAAAGATTATTATTAGTATCAAAGATTATTATTAGTATAAAATATTATTATTAGTATGAAAGGTTATTAGTAGTATGAAAGATTATTATTAGTATGAAATATTATTATTAGTATGAAAGATTATTAGTAGTATCAAATATTATTATTAGTATGAAAGATTACTTTTAAAAATGATCTTCTTAACCCAAACTTTAAATTCTGATCTGTCTTTAGAATACGAAATTATTTTTAAAAGCACTTATGTAAACAAGAATTTATTTCAGCGGATCTAGGAAAAAAGCTTTTCTTTCGAATCGTACTTTTGAGAAAAGTAATTTGTTTAAATAACATATTAAAAATATGTATTTCTTAAATCATTTTTCTTATATAAATTTACACGAAAAGGGATTGAAATTTATTAAGCGAAATATGGATTAAAAAAAGAGACGTGTGTTTTGGGGAATTTTTTTCTCTTTTGCCGTTGTAAGATTCGTTTAAATCTTTCAGCAGCAAGTAATGAGTCGAGAAAGTGGGCGGTGCAGGATGAAGGTACGCGAGGAAATTAAGCAGGAAATTTCTTAAGACGCGATAGCATTTTGCACACAACAGTGCTTATTAAATATTATTTCCGGATATTTAGATGATAGTGTCTGTTACGATATAATCTCGCCTTTCCTTCCTACGAAAAAGAAAACAGTCTTATCCCTCGTACAAGTAATTTTACAAAAATTAAAAGATCTTTGGTACACAGAAATACTTTGAAAATTTAAAGAAAGATAAAACGTGCCTTTTTTACAATTGTGAAAAAAATAAGTTAAAACTAGATTCAATTAACTTAAACTCGATAACCAAATCAATATAGTACAGTATCCTGAGCTGATCAAAAGAAATTAGGCTTTTGGATGAAACTGTATAATTGTTTGTATTTCTTTTTCTTTTTTTAAATTGATGAAATTGATGATGATAAGTCCATCTGCAACCGCGTTTCAATTTGTTTCACATCATTGTATTATATTTATAAATAGCAGCTCTTTTTTATCTTCAGTCTAATTTTGTTGGTTACCTTATAATGGTATCTTAATATTTTTTACTATATTTTTACATGCAATAATATACTTTTACTTTTTTAATTATAATATATATTATTCACGTTTTAGAATTCCATTCCAGAAAAGTATGTTTTAATTGATGTGTTAATTTAAATTTGGTATTAATAATATTTGCGACAATTTATTATTAAGTTCATTTATGGTTAATAAAAACACTATTTTACTTAGAGAATATTTATAAAAATACTCATATAATTAAGTTCATTTACGGTTAATAAAAACACTATTTTACTTAGAGAGTATTTATAAAAATACTCATATAATAAAATGAAACATATCTGGAATCTTACAAGTATAAAACAAGTTTATTGGCATTAAACAATAATAAGGCAAAATATAAGGTCTTAAATATCTACGTATAAAGAATAGTATAGTACTTTAAAAAAAAAAAACAAATGATTCATTAAATGATGGAATTAATTTATGCAGATTTTCGTTTATTTTTCTTACAAAACTGTGCGACACTATCTACACAATTTGCATCACGCGCAATTTATTGTTCTAGCAACTAGCGGTTTGTGTACGTAATATATGTTAATCACAAATTTGATTACACCACGACCAAAATTTCCTGTTGTTACAAAGTTCGTGCTGTGATGTTCTCATTACAAACTTCACTCGTGCAAACTCCAAACAGTTTCCTTAATCTTTTCATTAATCATTTAAATGCATTGCTATTCTGTCTGAGTGCATCAATCTCTGCGAAGTTTAACACATTGAGGAACAAATTTCCGATTATAATTCAGATTTGTAGCGAAAGGATTATTTTCACGCATTTACTTTTTATACTTTATTTTAGATTTTTAGTACAATTAATTATTTTCTAAAATTAAGCTACATTCGATGATTTGCTCTAAATTTTTATAAACGAATTACTTTTTATAGTTTATTTTATATTTTTAGTAAAATTAATTATTTTCTATAATTAAGCTACACTCGATGATTTACTCTAAATTTTTATAATCGAATTACTTTTTATAGTTTATTTTATATTTTTAGTAAAATTAATTATCTTCTACAATTAAGCTACATTTGATGACTTACTCTAAATTTTTTAAAACGAATTTATATTTCAACGAATTACTTTCCATAATTTATTATATATTTTTAGCACAATTAATTATTTTCTACAATTAAGCTACATTCGATAATTTACTTTAAATTTTTATAAACGAATTTACATTTCATCGAATTACTTTTTATAGTTTATTTTAGACTTTTGGTAAAATTAATTATTTTCTACAATTAAGCTACATTCGATGATTTATTCTAAATTTTTGAAAACGAATTTATACTTCAACGAATTACTTTCCATAATTTATTTTATATTTTTAGCACAATTAATTATTTTCTACAATTAAGCTACGTCCAACGATTAACTCTAAATCTTTTAAAAAGTGAGTACTTTCACGAATCGAATTAATATTAACTTTATTAAACAATTACTGTAATCTCGCTTCGGTATTCAGCAAAATCAATTATTCGTCATAAATCAAATTATCTTCGATTATTTATTCTGAACTTTAACCGTTTTAATGTCAGGGGTGATTTCAAAAACCATGTCGGATGGTGCCACGCGTCGTCACAGCGTTTCCTTGATACAATCGTATAAAATGCCAAGCAGCGTGTTCCTACGTCAATAAATGTCTACATCCGAATTCGAGCGCATTATTCAAACGCAGTTGCACCATTCAACGTGAAATCTCAATCGCGCGATCGCGATGCGTAGCATTAATTATTTTTGCACAATGAATTACCTACCACCGTCTATTTTAGAATTAAGAAAAAAAAAAATATCACCTTGGATCATTTATTTCCTATTTTATATAGCGTTTATATAGGACCGATTTTACAATAACAAAATCAAGAATCTTTATATCGTCACATTATTCATGTATCCGACGTATTCCTATAAAAACTAATATTAATAATTCTGTTGAACCGTAACATAATACATTTAAATATTTAATCTCAATATCCCTATTTATTAGTACTCTTATTGTCAAGCAAATTTTATTTATTCGTTTTCATTTATTCCACTTCTTGTCGATTTCACCTTAACCCTCTATGGGACCGTGTGACTTAAAAGTTACAAACTGATGTATCTATATTTTGCAAAATTAATTTTGTTTAGTTATCACTGGACTATAAAATTTGATTACTGTATTACCGTAGCGACACCACGATTCATCTACGGTAATTATTAGTTAAAACATTTTCAAATCAAAGTGAAAAACTGTAATGAATCGTAATTTTTTCTCCAATAACCAGACAAAATTCTCAAATCAAAATTAAAAATTTTCAAAACAAAGTGAAAAACTGTAATGAATCGTAATTTTTTCTCCACTAAGCACACAAAATTCGGGCTATAGAGAGTTAATCAATTCTCGATATCCAATAATGAATAGTTTATTAAAGAAATAGAAATAGGAAACTGTAATTTCCATTTCCATAAATGATTAAATAGTATAACGATGTTTGATCTATAGCAGTGTTATTCCTGGGGTTCCATAAACGTACATAAAATATTCATAAAAATAATGAAAATAATAAAAATAAAAAAATAAAGCATTCTGAACTGACATTTTTTATTTTCATTATAATATAATAAAACAATATTAAAACGATTTTCTTTATATATACTACCTAGATTGTGAATATTTTATTGTTTATGACCTCGGATTCCGCGAAATAATTTTATACTCATAAGGAATACTTAACCACTTGCGCTGGCGAAAAATTTACCGACGCGTGTAGCAAAACGGTCCAGCGTAACTCACTAGAGAAGCGTCATAGAGCGTTCGATGCCTTAGAGAAATCGGCAAAGAATTTATATTTTTTAAACTAATTTATTTTCGATCTAGAACTTTCAATAGTTTTTTAAAGGGAATATAAAGCGTCGATTGATTATAAAATTATACAAATATGAATGTTTAATTTATTTATTATAGTATCCATATCATGCCATCATCTATTCATGATCATTCCTATATAAACTCCGAACAACAAAATAAATCTAGAATAAAAATTGGATCAGGTTAAAAATAAACGTCATTTTTGTTTCTGATACATTCGCCAACGACGTGGTATGTTGGCGATTCTGTGACAAAAGCATCACGACGTGCGTGGCACGTCTTTCCAGCGCAAGTGGTTAAATTAACAAAGTTTGAATATCACTGATCTATAGCATGCATAAACGAAAACTGACTTCCACATCGTATTTCCTTCATTTCGTCTTAACACATCGCATGCGGGTATATTTCGTCGCGGACTTACGCGTGTAGCGGCCATTTCTTCGTGAATTTCGCGGAAGTTTCATCATTCAGTAAAATCACAGTAAATCCATAACTACTTCGTTTTTCTCAACGAAACTTTTTTTATTTTACACTTAAATATATGCTCTATGATTATTTAAAAAAAAGAAAAAACACCGTACATACTTACAATGCCCATCGTATTTGTACGGTACCCGTTCTCCAATACAAAAACGCGCTCCAGCGACAGATTGCAAAAAATGTAAAAGTACGTTTATCGCGTGCAATGTGTTAACCCTTTCACTACGGTCCTCTAAAGATCAAAAGTGTTATTGGTACACGGATCAATACAGTTTTTATTAACATAACACAAATATGGATATTAACCAATTAACTGTGGCGATCTCTTTGCAAAGCGATAATGAAGCGGTGACTGGTATAATTAGCTCTCAGGATGTTATTAATCCAACTCAAATTATTTATAATTTTCATTTGTTTGTTTTATCTCGTTTTGACCTCTAAACATTTTAAAAATATAAAAATTTACCAATATAATTTAGTTTTCGCCAAAATTACAATTTAAATATCAAATTGTGACAAAGTTTCACGCATCGCGGATATAGCCGCCGCGACAAAAAATTCTGCCACATTTCCGTGACGGATATAGTCGTCAAACACACTTAACTGGTTAAAATGTAGGTACATTGTGTAACGAATTATAATATAACACATGTAAATGGGAATAAAAATTATTCGAGCAAGCTCTTCTCAACTAAAAATGTCCAATTCAGCTTTGTTAATGAAATATTAACGGAAGAACATAGGCCATTCACAGAGCTGATATCGCAGCCAGGCTTCGGTTGGAGTGTTGGCTACGAAACGCGATTATGGGCAAACAAATCAGTACGCACAGAATCAGCATATCGACCATTGGTATACGCTGTGCGATTGATCTACGTTTTTCGTTAATATTTCGTTAACAAAGCCGAATTCGACATTTTCGTTAAGGAAAAACTTGTTGGAAATTATTCCAGACTCTGTTCTTTATTTCATATGTGAATTTATGTGGAGTGAAACAACGGTTAATTCATCACAACAGCAACCATTGATCAGTGTTAAAAAAAAAATTAAATCGTGTAACGAATAAAGTAGAATTATTCGTTATTCGCCGCACAGTTGCGTGTAGTATGTGCGTTCTCAAATGCGAGAACGAGACGATTTAACACGTTCGCGACGGGCCCTGATTTTTGTGCGGTGTTTCTTGTACTTTCTCCCATCTGGTGGGGTTGATTCAAATTAATCATATACCACTTGTTTGACCATTGTCTATCTTTTGCGCATAAAACAATCGAAATAAAAACACACATTGTTGCTTCTGTCAGAAATACACCCGACTATTATTATTTATCCAAGCAGTATAGCAAAATAAATATTGTGCTATAAAAATTTACATAATATTTTTGTTCCGTGGTAAGTCTGTATATATCTCAATATTTTGTTGCATTTTTGAAGTAATACAGCTTCAAAAAGTTCGTGTACGTATTATAACCTTTGTTTGCGGTGTTTCAAAAAAATCCACGACAGTAAATAATTATTTTATGTATATAAAGTCGTAAATAAATTTATTAATTACAGTAATCAGTTGTATAAATGCTATGATGCGAAAATAGCTCGTGTACCACCGGTGGCTCAGCCCGCCCCATGGGACAATTCTGTACGTACCACTAGTGGCTCATCCCGGCCCATGGGACATACAAGAATGTACCACCGGTGGTACAACCCGTCGGGAACGTGTTAACCCTTTGGGCTCCGTACGATTCTTTATCACCGAAGAAAATAAGTTTAATTTTGAACGGAAAAAATTACTACTGCTTGTGAAAGCACTTCCTTGTATTCATTTTACAAACATCCTTTTTCCTCTCGTAAACGAAACATAAATTTTTAATTCCGTAAATCACCGCAGTGCGATATCTTTGGAAATTGAGCGTAATTATGTTGAAAAGAGAATGTCTCCGTAGCGGAGCCAAATGAGCGGTAAGGGTTAATATCAACGTGTTTTGGCCTTGATCATTCTGTATTTCCGCGATTCCAAATGTAAACAGTTCGAAATTATGTTGGCTGTTCCAGGAATTCGAGCTGCCGGGGCCAGACGATAGTTTCGTGGAATCGGAAAGGTGTGGCGCGGCTTCGGAAGATA
>SMSQ01021099.1:0-14226 GCA_019453375.1 Ctenoplectra terminalis
GCAATGTGTTAATATTATTATTACTTCATTTCCTGAAACTGCTATTCTATTTCTCATACTTATATCATTTGTATGCAATAGTGTATTTAAAATATTAATTTCTTAAATTATAGTAAATTGATTTACGTCACTCTTATTGTCAGAAAGAAAATTATATATTGTAAAGATCACTAACATAAGTTATTCATATGTCTTTCAGACGGCACTCTGGTGGGCATCGGAAAAAGAACCGGACTGTGGAGCTGGTATAAATTGGTGTGCTTTTATAAATGATTTAGGTATTATCAAGAATGAAGAAATGAATCCGGATGAAAATCAAATATCTTCAGACATGCAAGTGGTGAAAAACACTGAATGCTCTTAAACAATAATTCATCGATTATGCAGAATTTTAACCATAACAAATGATGGCACATATTTAAGAGATGCAGAATTTAAATTTACAAGGCGTTTGACGCTTTTTTAAATCATTTGTTTATTCTATTTAATATATTTACCATATTATGTGAATTTTTATAAAGAAATTTAGTACTCACCGTTTATATGCAATCTATTGTATCGTAAAAAGCATAATATATCAATCAATTATTTTGAGGTGAATAAAGTTATGCTTTTCTATATCAAGTAATATTTATTGTAGAATATAACTTTTAATACAAACTACGTCGAATTTAGCGAATTATTTACATTGCACTAACCACGTCTATGTCTAACATGCCGCTAACAGTGTTGTCCGCTTTTTGTGTTCGCTCATCAAACTCTATTCTTTTCCTATTAAATGTTATCGATATCGAATCGCTTTTTTATAGCAATTATTTCAATATTTTGAAAAATGTTGATAGACAACACTGTGGTATACTTGCAGCGAATCGAAGACATAAATTTTAATAAATAGCGGACGAGATAAATAAGAGTTTTATTAAGATTTTTTTTTTTTTTTTAATTATTACGTACGTTCTAATTCAACGTTCTCGTTATCGATAATTTACTCGAGCAATCGTTACCGATTACGTAAATCGTACATTTTCGATATTTTTCGATGCAATTACGACAATTTCTAAACACAACTACAGATACGCGTTTCGCGATACTTTCCAATCGTTTTAAATGATCATGACAATTAACTGTACCACATAAATAAGTTTTATTCTTCAAACGTAATCAACAACGTTATCATTTATAGAATTCCTTGTGAATATTTGTTCAAATGAATTTTTTTGTCATTTAAATTCGATCAGGATAGACTGTTAATCGAAATTTTTACGATTCCGTACATTCATTTGCACTCGTAGGTTTTTACGATTTTTCCGCATGTCTTGCACTTTACGTAACAACAACTGATGTACTTGCAGTCACATCTTTCCAAAACTTCTTCCGTCTTCGTGATATGGCCTCGACCGCAACAGAGATACTCGCAACCTTCGTATCCAGTACTGCTACCATTACATTGCCTAAAACAGGATCGGAACGTATTAGGACTGTTTTATATCGTTTCAATTTCAAAATTCAATCTATGAGTTTTTTTTTCGATTAATTTGGACAAGGTAAATCATTTTTATTTTGTTCAATGCTGTCAAAGAACGTAGAATGTACACTGGGTGATCAAATTATTACGATCAGACGAAGGAGTTACATGTTTTATATTTTTGGTAATATTATGTCTTGAATAATATGTTAAGAACACGTAGGTACTCTTTTTTGTTCTTTTTTTTTCATTTAAATTTAAAGTTGCATCAACCCGAATGGGTTATTAGCAACCACGTAATTTGACCGTCAGGAAAACGTTGATTTAATACGAAACCAATTAAGTTAATTCCACTTCAGACATACGTAAAGCAGATGGATGACTGGGATACAGTCCCAGTGCAAGACGAAAGTGACCATTAGACTAGGTAATATCATATTGGATCAAAGCTTAAATTAGGCGCAGAAGATTTACATGTTTCAAAAACTAAGCAGGTTTTTCTTTACGCATAGACAGACAGTTTGACTATATTTTGATTTGTTGGCGATACTATTTTACTTGGTTAATGTACGGTAAGAGATATATTTGTAATGCTGGTATTGTTCATTTGCAATAGTGTGACTTGATATTAGTCATTTATGAGATTATTTTTGTTCGCTTATGTTTTCCTTTATTGTTACTTGTTTTAACATTACTAAGTAATAATGTGTGTACTTATTATATTTTTGATATACATTTACTAGCTTTAAATTTAATTCAAAGAATGATGATATATAACTTAACAATTTTTTAAATAATTTGTCGTAGATTTAAAATCATTGTTATGCATTATTAAAAACCTAACAATAATTTTTGTACTGAGTTAATTATTAATTACTAAAACTTAATAGCAGATTTAAAATCATTGTTATGCATTATTAAAAACCTAACAATAATTTTTGTACTGAAAAAGGTGTTATTTCAAGTGTACTTTCAATTCCATTTTTGCTCAAAGTTTGAATAAGTAGTTATTTCGAAGTGGTCATAATAATTTGATCACCCACTGTAAGTATACAAAAATATATGAGGAAAACTACTTAACATGACTACCTCAATTATTTTCCTAACTAACGGACTCATCAAAATTTCTTTTGTCGTAGATGATATGGGATTTTTAGCTCGTTGAATTCGTATTAATTACGTACAAAGGTATTTCTTAATTATATACAAAAAAGTTGGATGACCTTGATAATTTTTAAGACTAAAGCATGAAAAACATCAAATGTCATCATTTTAAATGTCTTTTCATTTATGACAAAAGCAATTTTGATCGGTCCACTAGTTACGAAAATGCACATATACAGGGTGTCCCATTTTCTCTAAATTTGCTGTCCTCCTCATTCATTCTATACATTCACATCCCATTTTTAGACTTATAAAACATAGAATATTAAAGAAATAAAAGCATAAATATATTACATAAAATCTGATAAAGCAATATTTAGAAGCATAGTATTTATGTAAAAGTAAATTTTATTTCGGGTCATATAAACTTGAAAAGGACAAAAAGTTTTATGTCGTGCAATTTTTACACGAGATTATCTCTTCAACTATTTGTCATTCGAAAAAAATGCAATATAAAACTTAGATTGTTTTGAGGAGGACTTGTTTAAGCTATTAACGCCCAAAATAAAACTGTTTATGAAAATTATTTTTTAATATTATTTACTGAATCATTAAAGAGTAAATTAAAGTTACATGAACAAAAATTGTGAAAAATATATCTAACTTAGAAATTACAAGGGTGTACTCGTCCGAGTACAGTGGACGGATTAACACTAGAACTACCGGCGATTAAAGTAGACTTATTTGTATCAAAGAAATAAAAATGATAAGTATTCGAAAAAGTATCTATAATAAGGCTAACAATTCTTTCTATATATTTTTTACAAAAAGTCATAGAAAATCCCCAAAAATACATCGTTGTAAATTTATAAAATTTCTATAAGAAATTATGAAGTGTTAAAACACATTCGACGCGGACATGTTTTAACATATCTTATATACGGGCGTATATAGTTTTTTACATATTTCATACTGATGTGTTTATTATTTTTCTAAACATTTTTTTGATAATTTGGCGCAAGAAAAAAGAAAATTAAATAAATTTGAAATTTGTACTGGTTACTGAAGGCATCTTATCTGAATACTTCGGTCCTCAATCCGTATTTGTCACTAAAAAATTTGACACTAGTTTTTGCCCCACAGTCAAATTAATTTTTTCATACACAACTAATGCCATCTACTTATGATATAATTAATTACTTTTATAATAAACATAGATAAACAATTTAAATCGTGCATTTTATAGATGTACTCGTGCAAGTACAGAGGGCGGTAATGGGTTAATATCAGCACAAATTTGTCTTAGATTTTACATCGAAGCGCCTTCAAAATTAAAAAAAAAAAAAATTAACTTTTTATTTAACCCTGTTACGGTTTTCGAGATTTTCTTGATCCAATCAAATGCTTTCATTTTTTTTTAAATCCATTCCAGTTTTAAGAAAAATATCGCTGGAACAAGAATTGAAATAAGAAGTTACTCGCATTGATATCAAATTCCTTGTATTTATCTTAAGTCAGAAAATTTACACAATAAACGAGAAAGCGATTGCGTCCAAAATGTTTTAAAGCTCGTAGCAGAGTTAAGTATGCAGTCTATTCCAAGACGAGTTCGTTGGCCTATGATATGTAGGTCCTTCAAGGTTATTTAAAGCCATTTACAATCGTTTGACATGTATCTTTGTTCTGTGTATGCAATGTATAGGCAACCATACACTGATTGATTCTGTCTTTATATGCCAGTTTCACATCTTCGGTAGTTGTCATGTTAATTTCTAGACAGATATCCTCGATTCAAGCTTTCATACGATTAGAATTGAATTATTAGAACCGCTCATCAATACGTTACCTCGTCGTGGAATAAGAGGAAATAACGTATGCTTCTCTCCGAGGTTTCTGGATTTAACACCTTCAGACTTCGTCTTGTGAGCTCAAGAACCCACCTCTCCTAATAATATGAAAGCTCGAATCATGATTGTCTGTCGAGAAATTAATGTAGCAATTTTTGAAGAGGAGGGACAGAATCAACTAATCCATTTAGAACGAAGTCTGTACACTGTACGAACTTTATCGAAATCGTTATATAAATCCATTGAAAGGATTCTGGAGGATGTGAGACTGAACGTTGTGTTGAATTACGCTTCCAACAGTGTTTTAAAATAACTGATTACATAAAGCTGGATTATTAACCCTCTATGGGACCGTGTGACTTAAAAGTTACAAACTGATGTATTTATATTTTAAAAAATTAATTTTGTTTAGTTATCACTGCGCTATTAAATTTGATTACTGTATTACTGTAGCGACATAATGATCCATCTACAGTAATTATTAGTTAAAACATTTTAAAATCAAATTGAAAAACTGTAATCAATCGTAATTTTTTTTCCAATAAGCAGACAAAATTCGGGCTATAGAGGGTTAAGATTACAATAGTGTATGTGACACCACTCAAATTTATGGGGTAAAGTAAGAAAGCTTGGGTCGTTCCTGAAGGGTCAATGTATAGATGCTAAAGGTAGTTCTTTTCAATACAGAAGATAAAGAAAGTCTCGTGATCGTTCAGCAAAGGTACGCTTCGAACGATCCTAAATGTCTTTTAATAATGTTGGAAGATCCATATATTACAAGTCTATGTAAGCTTAAGTAAAAGAAAAATACTGTTCCATTTAAAGAAATAAAAGTCAGTTTGAAGTATCGGAGGCGTCTCAACTTAAAACAAAATTATTCGAGACGAAGTAAGTTTCACTTGACACACTTTTTTTTTTAGTAAAGAAAAATTTGGGAGGAAAGATTAAAATGAGACACTCGGTATACAAGCTGTAATAAATTATAATAGGAGTTCACTGACTTCTTCCACTACCTATAATTTTTCATTCAAATAATCAGAGTTCATGCTGTGGTAAGTAGATTCGAACATACATTTGATCACTGTTTCGTTTACTAATCTCACCAAAATTGTAAGACTTCACAGATTTTTTTAATAAGTAGAGTAATACTCATTGTCAGTAGTAATTCAGATAGTAACAGTTCCGCAGAAGTTTAGTATAATAGTTTATGTTATATTTCTTGGTATGTTTTTTATTTTTATTCCTATCAATGTTATGATACACTTTTAAATTTGTTTCCTACTTGTTGAAAAGAATTTTGATATAGGTTAATTATTGCTTCGTAATGATAATAAAAGAAATATGAACTTATCATACCTATACGTATCTTATTATTTTGTTATTCCTTAAGTTTGTTGTATCATTTAATACTGTTTAATTAAATATGAATTATTATTGTACTCTCAGATAAGAAATTAATATTTTAATATCATAATAAAAATCATCTAAATGTATACTGATTATACTACAGACAAATAATCTAACACAAACGAATTCTCGAATAATTTAAAAGAAGAAATAAAAGTACATAGAACATTATTTAATACACCTAAAGGAATTTGCATTCGAAAAAAAAAAAGAAATCGTTAATATCTTAATATTACTGTATGATTACTGGAGTTTCGATCGTGTTCTCTGTAATTCCATAAAGATGCGCATCTTGCAAGAAGTAAAAGAGGAGGAAGCCTCACAAGTCGTTTTGCGTGTTGCAGCACACGTTCTATACGGACGTAGTGTTAAGAAAAAACGATTTCGAAAAGTATACGGTGAAATGGTCGAAGGCGTCCCATAATAAACATTCACCACGCCCACTTTGTATAATTATACGGAGGGTTATAATTACCGGTTGTAAGCTGTAACCGGCAGGCCAGTCAGTGATGCCCAAAGCAACCTGGTACCATTTATTAGTTGAAGGAAATGAAATATTAACGTATTCAAAACTAGCATCCGATTAGGTTACGAATTGCTAATGAGTTGGCCTCATCCATTAGACTGTTTTTAATCAAATGTCGAAGTGGAAAAAATTAACGTGCCTTCTGCATGATAACTGTTTCGAAGGAGAAAATAGGTAGCAATCCAGCTACTCAAATTTTCTCCTCCCAATGAAATATTTTATCGAAATACGAAAATTAACATTAATTTTTTTAATGAGATGCTCAATATTTCTTCTTGAAGATCGATAAGGTATTTAATGCTACGTAAAAAACTATTATATCAAACAAGTTCTACAGTTAATAGTTATCGAGATATTCACAAGTAAATTATTTTGTATTTTTAATTTACATTCGGTAAATGTCATTATTAACCCTCTATGGGACCGTGAGACTTAAAAGTTACAAACTGATGTATCTATATTTTAAAAAATTAATTTTATTTAGTTATCACTGCACTGTTAAATTTGATTACTGTATTATTGTAGTGACATCGCGATCCATCTACAGTAATTATTAGTTAAAACATTTTCAAATCAAAATGAAAAACTGTAATCAATCGTAATTTTTTCTCCAATAAGCAAACAAAATTCGGGCTGTAGAGGGTTAAAAAATTAATTTTGTTTAGTTATCACTGCACTATTAAATTTGATTACTGTATTACTGTAGCGACACCAGGATCCATCTACAGTAATTATTATTAGTTAAAACATTTTCAAATCAAAGTGAAAAACTGTAATCGATCGTAATTTTTTCTCCAATAAGCAGACAAAATTCTGGCTATAGAGGGTTAATATAATATACAGAATAATTGTTTACGAAAGCAAGTCATGTTTATAGACACAGTTCTTGTTAGATGTTAGACATTACCGATGCAAGATATCTATTAAGTTTACAATTAGTAAAAGCTGTGCATAAAGAAGGTGGCAGCTAAGGGCATTGCTGATATCTCCATTGACTGTAACGTACAATAGTTTGAATATCGTTCGAAATAAAATTTATTTGTGAATATCTTAGTAACTGTTATGTTTAAAAATCTATTTAATATAATACTTTTTACGCGCTATTTCATACTTCATTGATATTCGAGGAGAAATATTGGACGTCTCATTTAAAAATCTGAAGATGACCTTCATATGTAAAGTAGTAAGAAACGAACTATTGCTTTATATTATATTCTCTTTAATACCGTGCAACTTCTGTTTCCAACATTTTTTCATACAGTAAATAATTTACGACTAATTTGAAATCGTCAAGTTGAACTTTTCACCCTGCATTCATTTGAAGCTTGAAATTTTATTATTGTATACATTATTGATGTTTTTTGCAACGGAGATTGATTATCATTTTTCTTTGTTTATACATAGAATTGTTTGTTATTGTTTAAATAATTTCATATTACACAAAAAATGAAAATTTCACTTTTGTTACAAAACTGTATACGTACCTCTCTTTATAACTTAATGGTAAAGTACTTGATACTTATATTAAATACTATTATGCAACGATATAATTGTTAATAGTATCTACCATAAATGAAAGTAATTAATTTTTTAACAGTTATTTTTTATTGTTATGTTTTCGTAATGAAAATATCTAGTACTGATACACAACGTAATAAACAAGATATTTAGTAGCAAAATGAATTAACATTTATCAAGAGGTTTCAGCGTGTGAAGATATCGTTTCAAAGTGTAAAATTCAACTTCACAAATCGGAAGTTACCAAGTAAATAAGTAATTTTTTAAATATTGTAATAAAATATTAAGTAACAATTTAGTAATACATCTTACAAGCAACATTTTTAAAAAAATCTCATAATTCATTGTTTATGTAAATATTGTAAAATTTTCTTCATAGTATTATCTTTTTGGAAAAGAAGAAAGTGGTTCTAACCATGAGAAAAACCGGATAAAAACAAGGTGAATTACAATTTTGTCTCGCAGTGTATACGTAGTGTCTCACCTAAATGTAGCTACTTAACAAAAATCTGCTTCAGTTGTGGCTACATAAAAAATATTTTTTATGCAATTTGAATGATATTGAAGGTCGAATATGTCGCAAGGAATATTTTTGTCTCAAGGTTATTTTTTTCCAGGTTTTCAAGATCATCGATGTGTTTTTGCATATAAGCGTATTTCTTTCCCTTTACATGTTGTAGCTGACGTTAAAATGCGTCCAAAGATGTATAATAACATGACCTTAAAGTAACCTTTGATTTCCTAAATTAAAGTTGAACATAAAACTTATTTCCATCGCAACCGAAATAAACTGAGGTTGGTCGCTTCAAAGTCATACAATTATACACTTTTTAATACATTTTAATGTTAGCTACAATATGCAATGGAAAAGAAACGCACTTACATGCAAAAAGACATCAATGATCTTGAAAACTAGAAAAAAAAATGACATTGGGACAAAAATATTCCTTGCGACATATTCATTTTTTGATACAATTTAAACTGTATAAAAAAATGTTTTCTGTATTATCACAACTGAAGAAGACATTTAGGTTGGTACATGTAGGTGAGACACTCTGGATACATATATGTGCCCATAATTATGAAAGTAGTCTAAGTCAAAATTTAAAAAAAAAATGAGTTTATCACTTATTTCACACCACATTATTTTAAACTAAATTTATTTAATGTAATTTTTACGATATCGTCAAAAATGAACCTTTAAATAGTGGTTGTAATTTCAACGTTATATGGAATTCATTTAGTGTTAATTATGAAAATGGTCTAAGTCAAAAATTTAAAGAAATTATATAAACATAACTTGAAAATAGCGCGTGATAAATCATACCAAGACTTCACTGTAAATTTAGAAACCCCAGAAATGGTGCAGATAGAATAAGATAAGAAAAGAAAACGGGCAAGAAATGAAGATAGTTACGCACAAAATATCAGAAAAATTAAGAGAAATCATGGCGAAGAATACACGACAAAAAAATCAAAACTTGTGAGTGCCAAAATTTTTGAAAATAAGGATTGCTTTTGCTCAAAAAAGTGTTTAGATCGCGTAGAATTTCAAAGAAATCACTAGAAGAATCAATAACAAGAAGAGTAAAAAATACCACGGGCGAATCTGTCTCTTGGCTGCAAATTCAATGGATGAGATTCATGAAAAATGAACCTTATAAAATGTCCTATAAAACTTCTTTAGATGATTCTAAATTCCGTGTTTTGGATCTTTCACTTAAAAGAGGAAGACCAAAAATATACGGAAATATTAAATTACTTCCATTATACACCACCCCTAGACCAGTAACGGAAGAAAAATATAAAGACATTATGTGTTTACTACCATACATCCCTCCAGTTTTTCAGCAACATTTTAAGAATCTTAAAACCTAGAAATAATAAAAATGGATTACTTTTTAAAAATAATTAATAAATGTTCATGAATTATTTCATTAAAGTTATTGTTTCAAATAAAACTCATAGTTCTTTATTGCCTTAAGTCATTTATAAGACATTCGATTAATTTTGAAAATGGTCTAAGTCAATTCAAGCTTTAAAAACAACATTTTCGTATTCAATTCATACAAAATTTCATATTCATAATTTTCCATTAATCAAGACTAAGAAAATTATAAATTAAAAATGTCGCATAATATAAAAATATTTTTTAATTCGTTCAAATGCAATTCATTAAATATCTCGAAACAAGAAATATATGACTTAGACCACTTTCATAATTATGGGCACATATATACTAGTTCCGAAGTACACCCTCTCGTTCTATACGCTTATAGTAGGGACCACCGGCCCTACCAATGAGTCTATAACAGCTAGTGGTTCCGAAACGAAACGCACACCTCTCTCTCCATCGTCCCATTCTTCTCCTTTTTTCCGGTTGCTTCACACATTCAGATGCCGTAAATCCGACCATGCAGCCCGGTTGGTGGGAGTGGACCAAGAACTATCAACATTTCCAGGGGTACCTCCTTCACCGGGTCATTACACGTATTTCTTTTCGTATAAATAAATTAATAAATGGCGTTACAATCATCGGCAAGACGTGATCGAAAGTTTACAAATATTCTAGTTAGCGATTTGCGGAAAACCATGCGAACACCTACGTAGTAACAAGGCTTGTTGATGAGCCGCGCTTCGCTAGGAATGACGGCATATAAATATTGCTGCTGCGCACGATGCATTCTAGCTTACCCTTTTGGGAGAGAAAGAGGTGATACCATCGGTCGCTCATTAGAGTAGGAGAGTACAAAGCCCAGCTTTCGGACTTTTTTTTTTATAGAACTGAAGAATACGGGGCCTAATACCTGGGTCACTTTCTGGAGGAGAGAATGCCTGGATTATCCGCCGGTCACCTCCTAGGGAGGAGAGTACAGGAGGGTCACCCGAACGCTTAAGAATGTCCAGAGAGGACCGCCTGGTTTCTCCCCTTGGAATGGAGAGAACGGTTGGACTATCCGGCGGGAATAGATGCTACGGTTATACATATAATAAACAATATCGTGATAGGAGAGTATGGGGACTAACACTTAGGTCACTCTTACAAGGGACATCATCCAAATGACACGCGCCGATTTTTATGATATTTTGATGTATTATAGAATTCGAAAAAATATTTGACACGTATTTTTTTTATCTGCAATCATCCATGAAAGGGGTGAAAACAGTTCCCAAAGTTGGATTGAAAATCGCATTTTTGCGAATATCTCGAAAACTATTTGGCGTAGAGAAAAAATTCAAAATACAAATTGCGTGGTTTTGAAAGACCAATTATACGGTGAAAATAAATTTTCAACAAATTCGTTTGTTTATACAATTTTTTACAAATTGAAATTAGTTTGAAAATTTCTTTTATAAAACATTGAAGTATTTTCATGAAAATTTGTACACACAAACTATAGGTATAAACAGAAAATATGGATAAATGTAGAATTTTTAGTTTCACCCTTACAAATAGATATTATTGCATTTGAAGTTATACCCACGATTGGTAACGGACGGCTCTTTCTGCGTGCATGATCGGTTTTTATGCATAATATTTTGTTAATTAACTTGTATTACACTTGGTAAATGTTTTTTTGAGTTGGAATTGAGTTGTTAGAATGGAGTGATTCCATTCCTTGAATGGAGCCTTCCAGAAAGTAGAGTAGTGGTGGCCCGTAAATAGGCACTGTAGAAGTGCATTTATTAATTTATTTATATTTTCTTGCAATATTTAATTTTATCATCAACAATTCGATACAATTCTCTTATTTTGTATAAAAAATAATAAACAAATGTGCGGCTTTAAGGCTCTTAAATCCGTAACATAGAATATGTTTATCTGTAATCTGAACTTGTTATTTTTCGTTCTGTACAAAGTTACACTGTAATAGGCAAAATTGGCTCGTGATAAGTGAAGCATAAGACTTAAATTCATGCACGAAACGTTGTCCATGCTCGGCGTGAACAATTGATTTCTTTTAACGGTTTTCTCTTCGAGAAACTTCTCGGTAACGTTAGACATGTTGCGTCCCCCTCTTTACAAAGTCACGACTGAAGTGAACACCATACACCCCGCTTAACCAGTCAGCTGTGTTTAACGACTATATCCGTCATGGAGAAATGACAGTATTTTGTGTCATGCCGACAATATCCGTCACGCGTAAAATTTAGTTACCATTTCCTATTTAAATTGTAATCTTAGCGAAAATTAAAATATATTCGTAAATTTCAATATGTTTGGAATTTTTGGAGATCAAAACGAAATAAAACAATGAAAAAGTATAAATAATGTGAGATGGATTCATGCATCCTCGTATGGGGCTGAATTCTCGCGACACACATATGTGCGCGCTCTGAAAAGAGGTCGTCACAGCTAACTGGTTAAGTTTAAAACAAAACTCGAAACGCATCACATGTCATCGTGTGATGTGCCCAAGAACTAATCACGGTAAACATCCACCACCACCTTGCCGAATCCAGTGAAACAACGTCAGAGCGTTACACTTTTCCGTCACATCTTTTCGTCACAAAAATCACTCGTGACCCACCGGTGAAACATATTCTATGTTAAAATCCACGTTGTAGCACTTGAGAGAATGTGGATATGCGTGCAAGCATATGCACGTCACAGTGAGATACGAGATAGCGTAATGTTCGTCGCGCAGTTCCATTATTGTTTATATGCAAAACGTTTTTTCATGTTCACCATGACTACGATATTTTATCCAAACACGTATACGCTGTATTTACAGTGTATATGTATATTTCAAAAGATGTAGTACCCCCACAATTTCAAGCCTCGAGCTGCTACTGAAATAGAGTATAAGACGTACTACACAGTTTATCCGGAAAGTTTCCGGAATAATTTTTTCTTAACCAGTTAACTGTGACGATCTCTTTGCAAAGCGCGCACATATGTGTGTCGCGATAATCAAGCGATGACAGGTATAGTTAACTCTCAGGAAGTTACGAATCCAACTCAAATTATTTATAATTTTTATTTGTTTGTTTTATTTCTTCTTGACCTCTAAACATTTTAAAAATATTAAAATTTACGAATATAATTTAGTTTTCGCCAAAATTACAATTTAAGTATGAAATTGTAACAAAGTTTCCCGCATGACGGATATAGCCGTCATGACACAAAATTCTTCCACATCTCCATGACGGATATAGTCGTCAAACACACTTAACCGGTTAAAGTTACTATTCGACTTCTGGGGTTGATAACGCGTGAAATAGTTTCATTCACATCTCAGTAGTTCCCTATAATTTTGTTTCATCTACACCTAATGTCATGTGTTTTACTGAAAACAAATTTGTAACCTCGTCACGATGAAACAACGTGCTGCTATTAAATTTTGTTTCAAATGCGGTAAATCAGCCTCAGAAACATTTAATATGTTGCAAAGAGCTTATGGCGATGATTGTCAAACCGTGTATACAATAGGAGTATAAGACCAATATGCCTCATCGCAATAATTTAAACTGAACGTCAGAAAGCGAAGCGTTTATTGCATCGTTAAATTACATTTGAACCTAAATATGTAATATTCTTTAAAAATGAATAAATTAATTTTCTTCACCACCTCAAATATCGTTACAATGGTAATTATCTAGAAAAGGGAGTCTCAACTCCAATAACCTTAATCTTGAAATATGTTGCAGAACACAGAGCTGTAAGCGACAGGCACTTTGTCCGAGGCGTGGTACAATTGTGGTTCAAAAGATATGAGAAAAATAAAGTTGTATATGTTACATTTATTTCAATATATGTGATTGAAACTGCATGTGAATTTGCATGCGATTGTGATCCTAATAGTGACAAGGTGTATTTAGATTAGATTAAATTTGACCCATGTAAGTGAAAAATTGAAGTAAATGCAATGTCCCAAGTATAATTTTCTTTTTGTCATCACTTTTTAACCGTGACAGTCCTACGGTTCGGATAAAGTACACGTTATTTAGAACTCTCCTCTTTACAATATATCAAAAATTCAACAAAACTGTAGTGGAAATCCTTTTTTTCAAATAATTACTAAATAAACAACATAACGTTGGAACAACTTTTATTAAAATTTAAGTAATGAACATATGAAAATCCAACTGATGGTGTCAATTGTTTACTTTAGAGTGCTACTTTACCTCGTAGTACTATATCAAGCAAAAGTTATTATAAGTATTGGAAATGCTTGATTAAATAAAAGTTTCTCTTATATATCTTGACACAATTTTATTTTAACAATTCCGAAAGAACCTCTGTAT
Organism: Ctenoplectra terminalis; assembly: GCA_019453375.1. Classification (NCBI taxonomy): domain Eukaryota; kingdom Metazoa; phylum Arthropoda; class Insecta; order Hymenoptera; family Apidae; genus Ctenoplectra; species Ctenoplectra terminalis. Next base: position 14,117 of record SMSQ01021099.1, read on the forward strand.
ACTACGAGAAATGGCTACGAACTGAACTGATTCACCCAAAAGAGAAAACTGAGGTCTCTTTATTCTTAACACTTTGCGGGCCGCTGTCACGTACGCGTGACTTTTGCTCG
>SMSQ01021100.1:0-14290 GCA_019453375.1 Ctenoplectra terminalis
CCATTTCTTTTGTACAACTTCTTTTGTTTATAAATCATAGTTTCACACATAGTTTAGTATTCTTGATAGAGTGAAGCAGCTAACATGATTCAATACTTCAACTGTTCCATAATTAGACCTTTCTTCTACACCCTCAAATATCAAGTATCCATTTGTTTAAATTATTTTCTATGGCACACGATTATTTTTATATTCATCTACCTATATTGTACCATAATCAATTATACAAATGTACCTAAGTTTATAATACGTAGATTTCCGTTATATTAACAGAGACTATATGTATCTGTATAGTAGGAGAGATTTTAGTCTCTAGAGTACCGTAGTGAAACAGTTAAACCTAAATTGTCAAAATTACAGTTGTTTTGTTATAGAAATTGAAATTAAATTTTACAGTTGGAATATAAAAGTATTTGCTATAATTTGTTACTCAATTTTTAGAATAATGATTTCCTTTCTGAAATTTTTCCGCAAACGAAAATATTTTCAGAGTTACAAATTATGAGACATGTGTGCAATAGGGTATATAATATAGTATTTTGAAAGTAAATGAATAGAAAAATGTATATCTTTGTGATATTTTAATTTTGTTCTCCAAAGACTCGCGAGTTTCTTAAAACTACACTCCATGAAACCTTTCTCAGAAATATTGCTTTATCTTTTCAAACATTCCGTATAATCGATTCTCATATATCTCCAGCATCACACACATAGATCTTTGTCAACAGTGATGAGTTCAGAACTCTAATATTTTCCTTCTCAATGTTTAACCAGCTTTCCTATGTAAAATTTAAGAAACGATTTTCTCGTGTTTCCAAGAAACTTATAAACGGTTTCAGGAAGTCCCTAATTCGTTTGTCTGTATCATACGTGCACGCGTTTAATTGCTAATCAGAAGCTATCGGGCTAATTTCTTGAACGAGATAGCTTTCGCACAATAACAAATTTCTCGCGATCCTGAACCGCGAATCGTTTAACTTTTCCGCCGGTTACGCAATTTCTGCGAATGCAACACTTCTGAGTTCCTGTTTCAGTCTCGTTCCTATGGTCTGACACAATCGTCGTCCCAACTATTCAAATCTTCCGCCGTATTTCTGCCGACTATGAAGTTTTATTGTAATTTCTCGCTGTCACTTTGAATGTCGACGCGTCAGTTAATTTCACGTGTTGATTATATCGCAACGTGGAACAAGATTTAATGACCGTGTCGCTGTGTCGGTGTACTGAGAACGTTCCAGCGACGACATTTTCATTTTGCTCGTTTTATATGAAGGGTTTTCGGGAAAAAGGAGGAATGTCAAGTTTTAGCATTTCAAAGAAAGTGAAAATTTATTTTATAATATATTGTATTTTGCTGCTTGGTGTCGATAATGGCTTAATTCAAATAGTTTCAAATTTGTTTTTATTAAATACGAGGTCTGTATTATGTTTCTGTTTTTACAAAATTTAACAAAAATCACAATAATTGATTAATAATATTATCAAATTATATGCAATAATTAATATAGCCTGTATTTAATATTTTCAAAAATATTAATTTTAAAAGCCTCTCCTCTGAAATTTAAATTTTTTAAATTGTGCTACTATCAATACCACAACTTCATATTTTCCCATAAATTGGAATAAAATATCATTCTATTGTTCATTTTATTTTACATAATTTTTAACTTTTACTTAAATAAAATAATTTTAACGTTCCTCTTTCTTAAATTCTTTCTCTTTAACATTCACTATTTTTTTGTGCACACCGTAATTTCTTACAGCTACTGTAAAACAGAAAAGATTTTAATTCACAGTACGACGTAGCTGAAAAAATGTTAAACTCAAAATTCGCTACAATTGACATTCTCCATTTTTCTCATGAACTCTTCATATACAGGATGGACCAACAAAAATTATCACCTTGAATTTGTTGGAAGCTGTAAAAGCAAGGGAAAAATTTTCCGGATAAAAACTATTTTACATAAGAGGAGCTGTTACATAATCATAACAATATTTTTTTCGAAGAAATTTTCTTTTATTTTCCATTGTAAAGATATTTAACACCATGGTTATAGAATCCCTCAACTTGACAGATTTCAGATTCGAAACTTAAGTGTAACAAATATCTGCGCGGAAAATGTTCGCTCATCGTGGAAATTATCTGCAAAATATATGCTAAATAAATTTCTGTTAATAAAAATCTATCGATTAAAAATAAAATGACCCAATCTGATTACAGAAAAAAAGAGAAAAAAATACAATTTCATAAATCTAGTGTTAAGGTGATCATTTTTATTGGTCCTCCCTGTTCAATCGAAACATTGTTAAAAATAAAATTGTATAATGAAAATAATGACTTTCTAATTTTTTCCAACAATAGGTCAATAAAAATCCATAATATGAGAAAGAAATTTTTAAATTTATAAGTTTCAATCATTATTACCAGATCGTATTTGATTTTGCTTCTAAAATGGCATTCTATTAATCAGAAGTTCTCCAAATATATCAATGAAGCTCATCAGTATCCTGCTTCTAAAATTGCTCATTCCATTAGTCAGAAGTCCTCCAAATATCAATGAAGCTCATCAGTATTTTATACAATTTTTGCTGAAATATTTTTTTACCATCTCACAGTGTATTGAACCAATACTACACATAGTTCTATAGAAACCTGCTCCTGGGACGATCTATCGGCACTAATTAACCGGCTATGCATTCTGTCACTGGCTGTTCCCATTTAGTCACCATAGCAGCCAGGATAATCGTGGTTGCGGTGCAATCCCGATTTTGCATAAATCCTATTGGCGCGTCCTGAATTTCGTTTCTTCTGTCCCCTAGGTAGACAACTCTGCAAACTGGGGACAACGTGAATGTCCAGATCGGGATCGAATTTCGATCGGTACCGTGTTCGTGAATGTATGAACGTTGGGCGCATATTTATTGGCCGTTTGATGAGACAGTTGTCTCGCGTTGGCTTGTTTCGCGATAAAATAATAAAAATGTTTCGAAAATATGCTCGACCTGTGCAGGTTGAAATATGCATGGTTTTTCTATGAACTGATACAGTTATTATTAAACTTCTTTATTTTATTTTTTCGCAGTCCATTTTTTCTAGGACGTTTTATCGATATTTTTTTCCATGTTTAAAATAAAGTACTTCGTTCTACACTTTTTTCTCAACGTAGTGATTAAAAGATATGAGAACACGTTTTAATATAATGAAAAAGGTAATAGGTGACTCTGTTGTTATTTGTTATGTCATGCATTAAGTAGGAATATGAATAAATCGTCGTTTCGATGAATTAAATATGCAACGTTCAAAAAAAATTATTTCATAATGATTGCAATAAATTCATGGTTCAAACGTGTAATTAATTTCTTGATAATTTATCGATGATTTGTAGATAATACGGTGCCATTTGTCGCCGAAATTCGAGTGATTAAATTGTTTCGATAAATATGTAATTGTTTTAATAATCAATTGCTATTCAACGTTCGCCAATTCCGAGTGTTGCCACGTTCGATATTAAAAGTAGCAGCCACGTTCGATAATATGAGCTTTAAATCTATAATAAATGCATGTAATTACTATAAAGAAATATGAATGACTGAGAAGATGAAAATTTTTCTTCGTCTAACCAAAACCTCTTGATATAAGTGATTTATTCTGCCAGTTAGGCTACAGTAGAATATCTCCGTTATTCGGTCATCGATTGTCGGAATGATCGATTATCCGAATACAAGACCGGTCACCTATGTGTGTACTACACATGTACACTATGTTTACATTTTGGAACACGTATCCTTCCCATTTTAAATATCTTTTTAAATATCTTCTATCTATATCTCCCCTCTTTAAATATCTAATCTTATTCAGTATCTTCCCTAAGTTTAATGCTTTTAAATTATTTTAGAGAAAATCGGTAAATTGGCGGTATCTAAGAATGTTTAACTTTTTCTACTCCATTTCTCTTGTCAGATATCTTGTTATGCGTCACAGCGTTGGTTTTATTTCGCTACGATTAAATGACGCGGGTTTTGCAATCAGAAACTGGGTTCTAAATGAAACCTTTTCTCAAATATAGGCCACTTTCAAACTACACAGTTCGATTATTGAACTAACTCTGAAAACTTATGTGTCAAGAAATTATTGTATTTGCTCGGATTATAAGCAACCTGAAATGCTTTACTGATAAACAACGTGAAATTGTACATGTAACCATGGTAACCGGGAAAAATTGAAAAATGGAGTTAGGCCACTTTCAAAATAAACGGCTCAAATGTTGTATCTGCTGTGATCAGTTTTTCGGTGTGTACGGAGTGGGTAGATTCTATTTCTGTTGGTTGATTTTGTGCTATAGGTGTGTCTAATGTAGCGAGGGTGGGATATGTCGATTTGGTGAAAGTGGGAAAATGTTTACGCATTTTTTCGTATTGTTCGAAAAGCTAACGGCATCTTGGTTCCTTTCGTCTTTAGTCAGGCGCATGTGGTGTCCAGGAGTGTTGCTTTCTCCGAAGAATGCTTGGAAAGCAATTTTGCTTTTTTCGGATGCCTAATGTGGCGCATTTTACGACTTAACATATGTATTGTGTTGCACAATAAACATCTACATTTAAAAACAGCATAATATCAACTTTATGACATGTTCGCAAACCTGATTCTTTTAGACCGACTATTTGAAAAACCACTTATCCGGACGGATTTGTCCCGCTATTATTTCGGATAATCAACGTTCTACTGTATTTAACCGTTTAAGTGGGAAGAAGCGCTATCGCGCTTCTCTTTTGTTGTGCCAGAAATTTTGCGCTATATGTAAAAAAGGATTTCGTGGAATTTGTGCAGTTAAACACTCTTGTAATAAGCGAGAATAAAAAATATTTTTGTTGGTAAAAACTACTTTTTATATGCTAATTAGAGTAAATTACTATCGTTTTTATTATTTTGCACAAAAAAACCACACATTTTATTCCGCACTTTTACCATGTATACAAGAAAATTTTTCAGCACTCAAACGGTTAATTTAACAATTTTATGTATGTAACTATATTAACAAAAAAAGAAAGTTTTAGTTCAATCACTGAATTTACCACGAAACAAATAATAAAAAAAAGAATTTCTCTAACGAACACCTAGACAATTTATTAATGACTAATTTGTTTGCACAAATCGACAGAAATTATTCCCAAGTACGATATTCCAATACTTCGAATATTATTTGAAACCTGTCGCGTCAAAATGAAGTTTAATCCGTTAAACTCGTGCGGGCCGAACTCGTAATTTCAACTTAAGAAAATTAATAACGAACGATATTATATCCGCGATCTACGAGAAGAGCAGTTTTCGCACACAGGTCTCACGAACTCTACAAATCTTCGAGCAATACGCTCGTATGAAATTGCTTCCTCTTTCACCGTGACGTGCCCTCGAGCTTAAGCTTTTAATGTGACTGTCGCGAAAGAAAACGTCTTTCTCGATATCTCTTGCAATAGAGTATTGCGTTACGTTCCGAGCCAACCAATCGTCCGATATAACGAGACTAACGTGTGATCCTGAAAGGTGAACCAATCCGTTACGGTAAAAGGTGTGATTTTCATTATCGGCTCTTTTACTACCGACTTCAGCGTCGAGAATGAATATTGGAGATACTCGAAGGTGTCGTTATACAAATTCTTGCTTCGACCTTTCCTCCAACGCATAAAATAGAAAATTACGTGCTTCCTCTTTCTTTTTTCAGCACACAAATATCACTTTATTCTTTCTTCTTTATTTTCTTTAATTTCTCTGTAACGGACGCCTGTAGAGATCTTTTTCTTCGGCGTCAGAGACTTATTTCTGAATAAATATAACTGTTGGACAGCTCGATTGCGTAAAGGTGAAAAGAAAACTGCATTTATTTGCGCTGGTATTTGATTTTAATTAGTTTTTTTTTTTTAACAACTTAAAATTTACGTGGAATTATTACATTATTGGAAATTAGGTGGGAAAGTAATGGAATATAGAATAATGATCACAATCACTGCACGGTGTATTAAAAAATAAAATTACAGTAAGTTAAATTAACTTGAGAGTTGTACAAAACACAAATTTAAATAAATGTAGGTTGAGATGATGGGATTGGAGAAAGTAAAAGAACGTAACTTCAAGAGAAGAAATGGAAAATGTTTTTATCTTAACTTCCTAAGTGTTTAAATACACGCAGAATAAGCCTGTTTCTTAAGATATTTATTTGGAAATTTGCGTATTAACACTTGAAGCGTACCGGATCCACTTTAAAACTTAATATATGGATTTCTGGTAGAGCGCCAGACCCGCCTTAGAACCGCGTCTACAAATTTATTAAGTTAAACTCTTTATCAAGATCGTGTAAAATTTTTAAAGAGAAATTCTGTGTTGTACAAGACCCGTTTTATTTTATTTGTGAAAATGCATATCTCTACGAAACTCGTAAATATTGTGGCGCTTTAAGTAAAGTTAAGTTTCTAAAAAGCTGATACTTTAATCCTTTGCACTCCACTGGCGTTGTTATGGCGACATGTATTATTTTCTTCAGAGGTTAGATTTTAAGTTAAATTTTATATTTTCCTCAATTTCAATTTTTTTTTATATTAAAATATAGCGAATTAATCAAATATATAAAAAAATCTTAAACATTTATAATTTTCTTTTATTTCTTTCCAAACCTATATTTCAAGTTTTCACAATGGTCCTGTGAAACTTAAAACAGTTTAGAAGTTCAAAGGTTAATCGTTAACCCTGGCCATACCGATTATGATAAATACAGTAATGCCTAAATGTTACAAATATCCAATACTTAAAAACTTGGAATACTTCCATAATCCAATATTTCGACACACTGCAATAATTTAAAAATGGCACTTCGATAATATTTCACTGCGTCAATATTTTACTACTGGAGTATTCCTCAATGGCTCTCAGTATTTAAGCACTGCAATACTGCGGTACAACGGAATCCAATAACCCGAACCTGATACTTCGATAATCCTGTAACCTATTTGCTTCACACACTATCGGGTTCTACAATTTGCTTTAAAAATCGATTTTTCTGCCTCGATAGTATGCCTTTTCCGCGGAAAATCGCTGTTACAGATTATGTATACTACCGTCGCATAAGGTCCTGACACGATCGATTGGACACCATATACGAGGTCGCAAATAGTTTCTAATAGTCCATTTTGGCAAGGATAACCATGAATCGATAGGATCGATAATCAATCCATGCGAAATTACCAGCCAATGATCACTTAATCAACAACGTTACCGTTTCGCATAACTCTGTTTCAGTTTGAATTCAGTTTCCTTTTCTCGTTATATCCAGAGATTATTGTAGCATTAAAATAGAATAAATTGTTTCTACGATTATTAATGTTGATCTTAGAATTATGTGATAATGGTTTGAAAAACGAAACTGGAAAAATTGCTACGTTGATTACAAAATTTAGCGTATTAAAGAATATATGGAAGTGAAGTGGAATTTATTAATGTTAGCTATGATTTTTTTATATTTAAATATTGCAAAAAAAAAAAAAGAAAAATTGCGTGTATTGGGAAAAAATAGATTTAACTTTTCTTTTTCTGCCTGTGATGAACTATTAAAAATTCTATTTAAAGCTAAAATCTGTTTTTGACAAACACTAGAATTCTATTCTTCCATCGATAGATTTCCAGTTTGGTTTTTTTTTCCAATAACTGTTTTACGACAGAAAATATAAAGTTACTATTCGTATTCCGTATATTGTACCATTTCCGCATTAAGAAAAAACAATATAATTACATTTAAATAAATAAATTTATAACAATCGGAATTCAAAGTACAGAAATTAAGAATCTGGTTAATAAATTTTATTTATCGTTTAATTTTATCATTCTGATATCGTTACATTTTTATACAATTTTATTTATATATCACGTCAGTTTACATCAGAAAGGAGGTATAAAATTTTCATGCGAAAAAAATTTTCTTAGATCCGTGATAATTTCCAAAGTACTTTAACTACTCTGTAAAGTTTCAGTCCTTAAACTCCAAACTCCGGCAAGCAAAAACAAAACAAAAATTTGTTCTTAAATTTTATTTGCTTCGTGTTTGATTTACGGTTGCTCAAGAGTTCAGGGAGCAATTTCAACTTTTGCAACTGTGTTACCTACGTTTCCGAAAAAAATTGAGTAACTCCTTCTTAATGTTTGCATCAAGTACGCGAAATTTGACATGCGTGATTAAACAGGAAAACATGTCGCTTTTAAAACGGCTATGATATTCTTTTTTTCTTTTCCTTTTAATAGGCTTTAATAGCATCAACTGTACATATGAGGTTATTAACCCTTTGCCCTACAATCACGACTTGCACCCGTGGCGCAGATCATGGTTCAAATACAACAAAGACACATTATATTCGTGATAAAATTTAACCTTAACCGTTTGAGTCCGGCGAAGCTCTATCGCGCTTCACTTGTCGTATGCCAAAAATACGGCGCAGCGCGATAGCGCTTTTCTTGTTTTGTATCGAGAATGCGAAGACGCTGCTCTTGGTTAGTATACTTTACGCATTTATTGAGAGCAGTTGTAGTGATATTAGTAGCAGTTTTTATTCATTTAACTTAGTTGTTGATCAAAATTACTTGTTACATAACAATTAGTGTTAATTATAACCATTTTCATTGTTTCCCAAAAAAAATACTACGCATTTCATCCCGGACTTTTAGCATATGCATAAGAAAATTCTCCCGCACTCAAGCTGTTAACTTTAACTGTAATTTCAGTTTACAAGGTTCAAAATTATCAAATTCGAGATACGTATAATATTTCGGTTTTGCATTTGACACAGTGTTAAAAGCAGCGAACAGCTATAGCTAGCATGTATGGATACAGAAAAAATCGAAAGGCAAGTGATTAACAACGATATTAACCCTTTGCATTCGAGATGTGAATCTCGCTCACCACTTGGATTAATGCAGCAACTCGAATCGCGTATAATATAATTATTTTACTTCAATTTTTCGTATATTTTTACATTATACGAGACCTATTATTGAATCTTAAGCTTGGTAGTTTTGCTTCGTGCGATACTTTAGGAAGCACTCGTCAAAATCCATTCTCTGTTCCTCGGGATAAGTATCGCAAAAATATTTCTTTCTAGTGTAAAGGGTTAAAGATTGAAATATTATTATTCGGAAATAATATACAGTTGGTGATCATATTATTATGAGCTCTTCGAAATAACTATTTATTCAAACTTTGAGCAAGAATGGAATTGAAAGTAGACTTGAAATAATACCTTTTTCGGTACAAAAATTATTCTTAGCTTTTTAATAACGTACAACGATGATTTTAAATCTGCTACAAATTATTTAAAAAATTGTCAAGATATGTATCATCATTCGTCGAATTAAATTTAAAACTAGTAAATGTGTATCAAAAATATCCGTAATCATCCGTAAGGCTCTTACGATATGTTACTTATGTGTTTATAAGTAGCACAAATTGTTCTGTACATTTTTACAGTTTTCTATTAATACAAAAAATTCGCCTACACGATATTAATTCTTTTTCCAGCTGATTATACGATACATCGAATGCATAGAGGTCGAAGAAAATTGTGAGGAAAAATGGAATACATTTCAATCGTGTAAACAGTACGAAGGACTTCAATTTCTCAAATGTTTCTTTACCTTCCGACCTTCCCTCGTGTAATGAAAACACAATAGAAAACTTCATAGTTCCGTTTCTCCCTGCTTTCCCCGAACGAATACATCACCTTTCCTGTTTCTTTCAATTCCACCTCTAAAACCATTCCAAACTCAGCATACTACAATAGTCGGCCAACAATACCAGTCCCCTATACAGAACGCTTCCTTTTTCCCGTCAAGATATTAATAGTTTCGCTACTCAATTAGGTGCTGCCGTTCCCCGAATTAAAACGAACAATCTCCCCGGCGCTCGACTGCAGCAACGTTTCATTTATCTTTTAGCCAGCGGCGAAATTACGTTTACAACAGGCGAAAGTAGCGGAATAACGAGAAGGCAAAAGTACGAGACGAACGGGGGATAAAGAATGAAAACTAAGAGAAATAAGAGAGAAAGAAACGAAGGAACGGGTATATCAAAACTCGGCCACGTGCAAGTTCTCTCGATCTGTCTTCGTCTGAGAGCGCGCAGAGGTGCAGTTGCGTCGAACCCACCGGGCAATCGTATGAAAATGAATTTAATTATTAGAATAGCCGGACCGTTGGACCCAGGCTTCTTGGGATGCGAGGTACCTATTAAATTTCGCGTCCGAAATCTAGCTCGATGGCCAGCTCCGGCGTTTCCCTCTATTTCACCCTGTCTCTGGGGCGCCTCCGAATATGAGGGGGCCCCCGGGAAATCTTGCGTCGTCTCGATGGCTGAGTATTGCCAGGCACATGCGCCCTTCCTTTCCCGTGGTTCTCTCTCATGGTTCACGGATACAACGAGATAACAAGGACGAGAATGAGATTGCTTCATTAGCTGAAACGCGTAATTGCACCGTCTATTTGCCTTTACGTTTATCGGGGAGAAAATGTTTGCGTAAAGGACTTCATAATTTGTTCCTCATACGACGCTTGAATGCCGGTGTCGTGCTTTTGAATAGCGACATAGGGTAGCAGAAGGCGGAGGAGGATGGAGAAGGATGGGTAAGGATGGGTAAGGATGGTAAAATATAGGGATACCGAATTTTCCGACTCTTTCATCCTGGGACAGAAAGCAAACTTTCTCGTCCACGGGTCTGGGGATTCCGATTGATTTCGCGAAGTGGAAAATGAATATTTTCGTACCCATGTTGGGTGTGCGCGAGTGGACAGATGTACGTGCCTAGTCATAATTACTAAAAACCGTGAAGGGATGAAAGACAAATGGCGCGCGTGCGAGTAGCGAATTTTTCAACCGGGAGGGAAAGTCGATCTCGGAACAGTTTTGGTGCTCGTTGCGTGTTAGGATGAATTCCTGGCTGGAGAGGCGTGCGGTTCGGTTCGAAAGATACACATTTTGATCGAATTGTTCGATGTATTACTGGTGAATGGAAACCGAGGTTCGTCGGGTTGGGAAACAAGGTTCATGCGGTGATCTATATGTTTTATTTTGTGTATCTTTGTTGCGAGTTTTATTGGATTTTATTTGAAGATGGAAAAATAACGAGTTTAGCTGTGTAAGAAATTGAAAGGCTACGAAATATAGGGAATGTATAATTTATAGGAGGGGTGCAATATTGAATTACTTCGATTATATTAACTTTCAACCGATAACGTCTCATTTTACTATCGGTAATAATGATGATACGTCGATTTGATACTCAATGCAGGATGTAGTAATAACGAAAAATAATATACGTTTTTTCTTCGCGGCAATGTATTGAATAATAAATTGCGAGCAGCTACTGCGGAACACAAACAATTCGATTGAAAATGGATGGAGTATTGACAATAATTATCATAAATACATGGAGTCATTTGGACGTCACCAGTTGAAGGTTAAGTATTTTACCTATTAACCCTTTGCATTCGAAGACTTTTTTAAGTTTCAAAGGACTATTGAGAAAGCTTAAAGTGTTCCTTTGGAAAGAAAAAAAGAAAATTATAAATGTTTACGATTTCTTATTTATTTGGTTAATTTATTTTTATTTTAAGATAAAAGAAGTGTTTGAATTGATGAAAATATAGAATCTAATTAAAAACATAATCTCCGAAGAAAATTATGCATGTCGCCATAGCGGCGCCAGTCTAGTGCAAAGGTTTAATAGGAACGTTACGTGTGGAGTGTGTCTGAAATAGATATTCTTTTTAATAGAATTAATAGAAAAAGTAAAATAAAACAAAAAATATATTAGAAATATAGAATGGGAAACCCATATTTAATTAGATAAACTTTATAACAAATTTGAATACCATTATCGTATCACTTTTGCCAACACCTATGATCGAATTCTATGATTCCTTATTTTTGAATATGGCTGTCTGAACTAATATTTTACAGTCCTTAAATTACACTTAATTACTTTACGTTAAGCATTGACACGCTTTACAGTTTCTTCGATAATATTTATCTGATTAAATGTGCTTTCATTACTAATAATATTGATTATAAATTTTTTACATAATTTTGTTACATAATTTCTACCTTTCAACTTCCTTAAGCAGTCAATTTGTGAAATTAGTCAATGATATAAATATATAAATAAAAATAATAAACAGGTTTTTAAATTTTGAAAATTAAAATTTTACACACAAAATTTTGCAAATAATTTTACACGTAATTTTGCTGTCATTTACTTTAAACAGAAAACAAGGAAATCTAATAAGTGTAACACAAAAAGGGTGGAAACAATTTTAAAGGTGTGCAATAATTACATTTTTATTGTAATCACGGTTTTACGAAGAGTCACAAACATTTGAAAGGAATATTATAAAAAGACACGAAATAAAATTTCCAAAAATATAGCTACAACCTACAAATTTTCAGTTGTTTTTAATTCCACGACTGTACACACAATGAGCAGTGACAATAATTTCGCGACAAATGTTTGTACATCGTAATGATTTACCAACTTCTGTCCCTTACCAGTATCGTGCATCGTTCGAATGCAATTAAAACTTAAGATCAATTTTATCAAAGAAATACACTTCAGCTGTCGCTATGATTGAAAAGAAGAAAGGACAGGGGAAGCGAAAGGATCGTAACGATTTCATTCTCCCCCAAGAATTTCATGCGACCGCGAGTTTGTTAGACCACAAAGCAAGAGGAATTCATAAGAAACTTGCTTGGCATTTTCATAGGATCTTGTAAGAAACTTATGCTTTGGCGAGAAGAGCCAGGCGAAAAAGCGACTTCTTTCGCTTCTTCCTACCGAACGGCTCTCTAATTAGAATCGAACGGTTCGGTAACTTGCTGCAGATAAATTTAATTATGCGCCCTTTCATACTGGTGATTTTGACTCGACTATTGATCAGCTTATTTCAAAGACAGTCGCTTATTTCTTTCTGTTAGATTATTTCTGTTAGAAGTTTATGAATATTGAATTTGAAAGTGGGCGGATAGTAGCGATTGGGAAAACCAGTTCAGTAAATACGAAAGGATATATTTTTAGGCAACTCGTACAAATTTTATTGTGGTACAGTAGACTCCCGTATAACGGGACGAAAATATTGCGACTAGTACTGATACAGCGCGATAAACAGTCCCCGTATTACGTGTAAGATAAATTTAACATTTCCACATAGTTTCTGACTTTTTGTTTAGAAAAGCAAATGTGTATACACTTACCTGTTGTTTATATATGAACAGTGAAGCTAACAGTTTAAAGAAAGTAGCGGTTTATAAAAAGAATAATAATACATATACATATACATTTAAAGACATAAGAGAAAAATAATTTTATTCAACTTTTAATAAAAATAAAAATATGCACTTCGCTATTTAACATTTATTCGCTATCGGAAGTATCAACAAATAAGTTCCAACGACGTAGTCTTGTTAACCTGTCAATCGGGTAAGACGAGTAAACTCGTCACGCGGATTGCCGATATTTTGGACGTAATCATTTATTTTCACATTGATTTACTTTTGAGTGCATCGTTATATTTTTATTTAAAAAAACGTATTACATTAGACTTACATTTGCAATGATTAAAATCTATCCAATTGAAATGTATTGTTTTCTATTAATTTTTAACTCAAAGTATAAAGGAGCTTCTGATCGCAAAAATAACCCAGTTAACAGGTTAATATTGGTTGTATAGATTCATCGCTTGTATAGTCAATAGTTTGTATAGGTATGGTATAGTCCAATAATGTATGTCCCATATAACGCGATTTCCTATTACGCGGAATGTATCCCTCCACGTTGTACGGGAGTCTACTATACTTATAAATCTATACTATCATATAAAGAAAGAGCCGATTTTTATGTTCGTGAAAATCTCAAGAACTACTAAACCGACCTTCCTCAAATTTTAAAACATTATTCCTGAATACTCTAGGACGGACATATGTAGCATGTCTCAAAAACGCGTTATTAACATATAGTTAATATGTAAATTTTTTCATATATACAACTGTTCTACAGCTTCTCGCGGGTTTTGTTTTTTTTTTTTTTTTTGCTAGAGAACTAGATCACCGTAGGTGTATGTTATCTTAAAAAATAATTCTAATATACGTGAATCAGTCATGTTAATACCTCGGGCGAAGTCCAGACGTGGGATGTTAGTTTTTTTAATAAAATCATGTAGCAAATAAAATAATTAAACCATCTACTAAATATACCACGTACCATTTTTTTT